>CAAKHF010018048.1:21771-72735 GCA_901007745.1 Hippocampus kuda | reverse complement strand
GATCCAAGATTGAAATCGTTTTTGTGTGTGTGTGTGTGTGTGTGTGTGTGTGTGTGTGTGTGTGTGTGTGTGTGTGTGTGTGTGTGTGTGTGTGTGTGGAACTAAATTGAGGTAAATTATTGCAGTTTGTGGAGCTCATATATGGGGTCTTCAAGGGTATCTTTGATGAATGAAAAATGCGAGAGGTTACTGATAACAAGGAAGTTGATAGTTCAAGCGACAGGACCACCAGTGCACATGTCGTTAAAAATGTAATTCGTATGGATGTTATTTGACGATGACATTTGACATAACGTTCCACAAGACACACACCAGCGTCTCCATTTTTAGAATTACCATGATTTCTATCCCGAGGCAGTGTTTTAACAACCATTTAATGCTTGAAAAACACGCTTGGTCAGTTGCTGTAAATAATTGGAACTCATTTTCAGGCAGTAAGTTTTTGTTGCAACTGGGAAAATGGAGTCCTTTCAGTGTGTCGCTGTAGTGGGGGTTGCACATGGACCGGCTCCTTTCTCATTCTTTGATGTCCCTCATTGTTGTATATTTAGTCTTGGCGGAGGAATTTCAAAAGTTGGCGGGGGGTGGTTGAACACTGAGTGGTCGTATTTGTCTCGACGAGATGCATTCATCCACTATTTTTTTTTCCCTCCTTAATGCCTGCCATTGTAGATTACAGCATTGTGAGATAAACATCTCAAGATAATAAACACTGAGGTCATCTATCTATGCAAAGCACCGCAGGGGTGCCAGATGACGATGGGATGCTTTGGATTCACCAATAATACAAGATGCTTCTCTGGGATATTTATTGATCCCTTCATGAATGTTCTGAACTCCTGTTTTATTGAGATTTATTGAGCACGATGGCAGTCATGTTGTTCTTTTTGTAGACTGCAATTTAGTTGATACCGAATCAAGTGCGCCACAAGTGCTTCAATTAAAAAATTACTTCCACAATTGACACATTCCGAATGACAACATTCCAAATGAACAATTAAGCGATTCATTTGGATAGATGCTACCCATTTTTAATGTTCATGCTGTAGTAATTCAGTCTGATGATGTGCCACATTTATTGGAGATATGCTGACAATGCAGAGTTCAAACCGAAGGCGATCGGTTACGCAGTTGATCACGGAAACAGAGCAGCGGCAAGAGAGCTCAACGTTAACGAGTCAATGTTATAACTGTCATGATTCGGTTTGGGACCAACAGGTGGCACTGCAGGGCTCCCCCTGCAGCTGCACACCTGTTGGTCATTAGGCAATTAGTGCTTTAAAAGGACTCCCAGCCCGACCACTCATTGTCGGGTCATTGTTTGCTCTTGCTACTGTCGTGTTCGTTTGTTTGCTGTTCCTTTGCTGCTGTCATGTTTGTTCTGGTAGTGTTTTGGTTATTGATAGTTTTTGTTTCAGTCATGGTTTTTGTTTGTTACTTTGGACTTTGTTTTGGGTTTAGTTTTCTTTGTTTTAAATACAATTCGTCAAGTACACCCTGCTCCTCCCTCCCGCCTGCTTTTTTGGGGTCCACCACCACCTCGCAAACGTGACAATAACTTGCTGTTGGTTAAGTGAACTGTGTCGCTGCTTTATTAAATAAGTTTTACTGACATCTGATCGTTCTGTTAGTGTTTCCTTGAGCGTAGCTTCATCTCGTGGATGCATTGTAGGTTGCGTCTTATAATGCGGTGCGCCCAATGTTTGAAAAAAATTACCAAATAGGCCATTCATTGAAGGTGTGCTCATAATCCAGTGCGCATTTTAGTGTGGAAAATACGGTACTTGTATTCAGAGTCGTATTCATGATTTTGTGATTGATTGATTGGACCAGAATCCACGAGGCAGGTTACAAAGCGCTATTGAGGAGATAATACTGCTCCTTTATGACAGTAAATCAATCGGCGAGAGAATGGCCAGCCTCTGTGTGCTGCCATCTGGCACTTTGGTGTTGTCGAAAAGGGCGCCTCGACACCTACTGTACTGTGAATGTGTGTGCAGACGTGTAACTGTTTACAACAGAGAGTGAAAAAAAAAAAAGGCCATTCTGAATAGTAGGGTTTGGATTCATGTGGAGTGGAGGTCCGCTCGCCAAAAGTTGTGGAAAACAAAAAGAAAAGAGAACTGTGGCCATGTCAGTAATGTCCGCAAAACCTCCAAAGTGGCATGCGAGAACAAAAGCGCGCTCCTTAAAACTGCGCGCTGCTCAGTGAAACGTGAAGTCCGGCTTGTCCTCAACGAAAATACAGCCTCTGTTCTGCCTCGTCCCCTCTCTTTTTTGGGAGCGCTTTTGAAAGGCAATTAGCATTTCATCCAGACCCAAGCAGTTACATGCAATGAAGTAATACCCGTTCCAAATTGGCTCTTTGGTCTGCGGGGCTGTGGAGAGCACAACCTTGTTTAATCCCCTCAAAGTGTCTTTCTGCCCGCCTCGATCACTGCGTGTCATACAAGCTAATCAGTCAGCCGGCGCTCCAAAAAAATGCTTTAAAGGGCTTCCTCCTCAATTGGAACCACTTTCCTTTTCATATATCCTTTTTCTCCTCTCCGTTTCTTAAGTCGTCGAAAACATTCTTGCTTTTGTCGACGAGGATTGCGAGATGCACTTGGCGGAACTTTAGAGCGTGCGAACAGCTGCGCGGACAATACCTCAGGAAAACTCTCCCCTCTCGCTCTGTTTTCTTTTTCACAGTAAAATGCACATTTGATTGACAGGCCCTTGCCCCCGAAGGAGAGAAAGGCCAGTGTGAAGTATCTTCTGACAATAGTCCGAGCGCTGACCTCATGCATTTTTGTTCTTGAAGGCCAGCGTTTCCATCAAGATTTCCTCATGTGGAATCGCATAATTTGACTGCAATTCATCTCCTTGTCGTGCTTATTTCCTCCAATTCCCCATCTCCTTTTTTGATGGATTAATGGCAAGACGTTGGTTTTGGCTGCTAAAAATAAACACACTGTTTTGGGGTAGAAAGAACCCTCTGAAATAAGTGTGGTGTGTGTAATGCAAACCTTTGGCGGATTTAACCGTGTATATGCTTTAGCTGTACTCATTTACGATGCCTCTTAATTTCTTCCCCCGTGTGATGAGAACATCGTCTGATCTAAAAATACCAGAAGGAAAAACGACATGCAAAGTGCAATTATGGGCTTGTGAGTTGACCTGGTATGCTCGCCGTGGCCACGCCGCCCGTGGGTGGTTTCTGAGGCAAGGCCCGACACACACTGGGGCCGGTGGCTTCGCTAAGCGCAGCGCAAACATAAAACGAGCCAATAAACAAAGGAGAGAAGGCGTGATCGTGTTTTTCAGCCACGAACGCTGCTCGGGCTGCCTAAATACACACTGTACTCGAATAATATACGGCATTAACATTTTGGGGTTGAGCAGAAATATATTTGACAACTGCCTGGTTTTGTTTCAACTCCTGTAAACTCCGCAGCAGTATGACCGCGAGGAAGATCCATTTTCCAATGTTTACAAGCCTTCATGTTTTATGTTGCACCGTGCTATGAAACACTGTCATCATCAAAGTTGAACTTCCAAAGCTGAACGCGGTTTGGTCCGTCCGTGATGCTGGCTGGCTTCGAAGCCGTTCTAATTGAAAGATCGTATTTGCCATTGGAATGAATGGAAAGCGAATCCATTCATACACAATCAAAGAGTTTTAAGTCACATTTTAACATTCCCAACTGTCACATTTTTTTTCAAACCTATAGAATGACTAAATGAAAATAGTAGGAGGTAAAATGACTCACTCAAGAACTTGATCGTCGCCGCTGTTGGCACAGTAAAAACTGATTGGTAGGTGGCTTCACTGATCATTTTGATGATGATTCGTCATACGTGCTCATTCGCATGCGCTTGGGAAAATTCATTTCCATCCATCCGTCCATTTTCTGATCCGCTGATCCTCACAAGGGTCACGGAGCGTGCTGGAATCTATCCCGGCTGTCTCTGGGCAGTAGGCCGGGGACACCTTGAACTGGTTGCCAGCCAATTGCAGGAAAATTCATTTGAGTCGTGGAATGTTAATGTTGATCCGTTTTATTGTATTTCACTGAAGTGGTTCACCGATTTGCCAGGGTGGCGTTGATTCTCGCTCATCACTTCCTGCATAAAAAGCACGGAGGAGCTCTGGAAAAAGCCGTAAAAATCTACAGACTATAACTGAATGCAGCCTCGGAGATCATATGTGATGATAGTGTGACATTTGAGTCATTTGTTTTGCTGAGAATTGTACTTTGACAAATTGTGCCACTTTAAGGGCTTTCGACTTTGATTCTTCCACTTCAGTTCCAGGACTGGTGTCATAAACGATATCTTTCAGGTCCAAACAAGTTTCATCGTGGGCCGGATGATCAATCAGCTTGTCAAAAAAGAGATAACACAAAGTTGACTTGATTGAGTGCTTTGGAAGAGCCAAGACGTGTGGCAGGATGACTTGTGGTTGCTTCACCGTGATCAGAGGCTTGCTCACAATGCCCTTAGCATCCAACAGTTCCTGACCCCCCCAAAAGAATCACCTTGCTGGAGCAACCTCCCCATTCACCCGACCTAGCTTTTGTGTGTGTATGTGGGTTTTTTTTTTTTTGGGGGGGGGGCACGTTCCCAAGTCCAAGGGGGCAATCAAGTGAAGTGTTTTTGAAGACTACAAAGGGGTTTTACTTCAAAAGGGCAACGCTTGTAGTTTCTTGCTTTGATTTGAATTCTATCTTTTGTGACACCAGTTCTGGAACTTTTCTTCCTTTTCATACTGATTCGTGGATACATCTGTGTGTTGCTGTTTTGTGGTTGGATGTAACCAGAAACTGTTCCGCAAGGGCGTCTCAGGACCGGCCGGGCAACCTCATGGTATAGAAGCCACACGGGAAAGCCCTTGATTAAACTCGACTGACTGATGTCCAACACACCCCTCTTCCAAAAGGGAAGTACAAGTATTGCCTTCCACTTCGAAACCTTCAAATCCTTGGTACTCGTTGAAAATAATTACGGGCAAGGCAAAATCCACATTGTAATTATAGTCAGAACAAATTCTGCTCTCAATGAAAACTCGAACATATTTTGATATGTCGAGAGGCGATGCCGCTTGCTGTCAAGCGTTCACCAGGCAAGTCTCACGCGGTGTGTCACACTTAACTACAGTCATCCAGCAAGTCTCAAGTCTACAATTGAATAATTGATGCAAAAAGATTACGACACAGCGGCCGCCGTTAGGCGAAACCCAAGAGGCATCATCATCGTACGTCCCGGCGCTAACCGCTACCGGACACCTCCTCCGCATGTCCGAGCGGGCTATCTCGTAGAGTACCTCAATGAGCAAGTGATTGTGTGCAAGGGATCCGGAGCTGCAGTTTCTGTCACTGCTGGGCTGATAGGTTACAGGGTCAAGCCACTGCCGGTCGCATTATCAGCATGTCTGCTCGCTGCTTATCAGTGAGCCTGTTGAGAAGGGCTTTCGGGAAAAGACTAATCCGCCACGTCCATCCATTTTCTATACCACTCACGTCTAAACCAGCTGTCCAGGGCGCTCACATTCACACCTAAGCGCAAGAGTCTTCGGTTGACTCAACGTACGTGACATCAGCACTGGGGGGGGAGAACCTGCAGTGAACTCACAAAGCGCACAGCAAAATCCATCGACTCAAGCCTGAGCTACATCTGGAAATGGATAAAAGCGGCGTTGTTTTTGGCTGTTTGTTGACATGACAACAGTGTTTTGGAGGCCGTAACGCAAACATTTGAAACGCAGCTCTTTGAACACGAACACCGTTTCCAAATTTTTGTCTGCAAACGCAGAAAGGATGAGCATCAGCCACGTCATACTTGTAGCCCGTCCTTCGCCCAAAGTCAGCTGGGATAGGCTCCAGCTCCCCGCGACTCTCAACTGGAAAAGCGGAATACAGTACAAAAAATGCCCATAGGTGTATTAACTTTCTTCTTTACCAGTGGCACACGGGGGGGGGGGTAATTTTGAGCGTATTTTTTTACAGGTCCGCGCTGTCGAGGTCGTCGACTTCATGTGTACCTTTTCAAAAAAGTTAAAAGGAACTTTCTGACATGCACCTGAATCGTTAAACCCAAAACCCCACTTGAAGCTTCTCAACACTATCAAAATTCCTCCCTCACAAACATACCAATGCTTTTCAATGACGTCTTGAATTGGACAGATATCGGCAGCGTCTGGTTCCTTTTGGATAAGAAAAAGTATACCGGTACACTCAAGTTCGACTCGCATTTGATCAGTTTGAATGAAAAGGCAATGAGACACCGTGTGTGTTCCGATGGCGAGAGTAAAGATAACAATGGAGGAAGATGAGTGAGGTCACAGTATCAGTCACTTTTGAAGGTTCACCGTGGGAGCTCTCTTTAGTTGTGGTGTTTGGCTCGCGAATGTGCGAAGTCCCGCAATCCATTTCATTTGCTTTGGTGATTGACAGTTATGCATTTCAAAGCTCTCCGCTGCCGAGGCCGATCACCCTCTGAGCATCTCGACTCAAACCTTGACTGTTTTTGGATGCGTGTTCTGTCTGTGGCAGGATGGTCTGCTGAACGCATAGCTTCTTACGCATGTGTGTGCCTGGATGTCATAGCGCTGCGCACAGAAGCTAGTATATCAGTGTCAGCGGTGTGCGCCAAACACGCCACGCTGCCGTTGTCTTGATAGACAGATCCTTGGTCAGCCCGGAGCCCCCGGGGTCATGGTTGGCACGTCACAAAACACCAGAACAAAAATACCCCGCGAATTGTCAAACAGACCATTCAGGAAGCATCTGCTCTTTATTTTTGCTCCATGTGCAGCACTTTGTAGACAGCGGTGGCTGTTTTAACCCTTTCATGCACCTTGTAACCTGATAACATGGTAAGCTGTCCACTGGAGTAAGCGCTGTCGCTGAAAGGGTTAAAGTGCTCGATAGAAACAGTTGAGTTGAGTTGCGTTGGAACGGCAGTCAAACCTGAGGTCCACCTAAGCCTCTTCACAATAAACGTAAATGTATTTAGTGTAATGTATTAATAAAGTGCGTACACTTGACTAGTTCTTGCCTGTGTGAAACAGTCCAAGCAACTCAGTCCAGCAAATGTAAAATTCATTCAAAGTAATGTTGAGATACTGGCACGCTAACGTCCTTTTTGCTCAGGTTATATATAATGCGAGCCATCAACAATCCCTGAAAAAGAAAAATGATCGGAATTGTAAACAATCAAGTCATATTAGGATCGTTTCTCCCCTTCCCCAGCCACGACCTCGTCTAAATACTTTTAATGTGCATCCGAGACTGTATATATCGAAATGAAAATAGATGAAAGAGGAACTAGTATATCTAGTCTAAGGAATCTGTGAGGAATGTTGCGACAAAACAACATGAAAAGTAAAAATCACAGGAATTTAATTAAATACATTAAACTCATAACAAGATTGACTCAGGTCCAGCTTCTCTTTGTGCGACAACTCTTGGCTCTCTTCAAGCTTAAACCCTTGCCACCCACCAGCTTTAAATCCTTTTTTGATGGGTTCCCCAGTCATCTTTCCATTGCTGGTATATTTGCGCAATGCCTACGCACAATCCCAAACAAAGCAAACATCCACACTTGAATAAATAAAACAATAAGCTAATTAACATTGGTTGTTTTATCATTGTTTTTAGAGTAAATAACGCACTGCTGACATTTATTTTTACCCTCCCGAGAATAGCTCAGGCTGCTATAACAGTAATGGAACATTATTAAAAAAAAAAAAAAAATGCTATTTTCAACTGTCCAACTTTCCTAGATTTTTCTGCTTCTTAAAAATGGAACAAACAGCATGATATCTGCATCCGAACTACCCTTTACTTTCTTTCCAGCCTTTTGAATTAAAAAAAAAAATTCTTTCTTTGCTTTCTTAACCCTTTCAGGGCCAGCCTGAATTTTTAAAAACTGTTTTCTTATATACCCTTTCAGAGACAGCGGTTACTACAGTGGACAGCTTGTCATGTTATCAGGTTACAGGGTGGATGAAAGGGTTAAAGAGAATGTTGACAATATACCCTCGGCAAAACCGCATGATGCAGATTATGAATGAAACAGTTGGAAGGAGGGTGGCAGTAAGGCGAAGGAGAGTCGCCATCATCCTTCATTGGCTCCACCTCATTTGTCATGCTGCGTTGTTTTGTTGTGTTAACCATGACGACTGTCTCAGTAGCTCCATCCAGATTCCGGATTATTCTGAGAGGGCTGAGCATGAGGAGACGAGGCCAGACGTCAAGAAGATTGTCGAAGCAGGAAGAGCAGAAAAGATAATTACAGGGGAAGAAAGGAGAATGTTGGCTTGGCAGAAATGCCAAGGAGCCTTGTGTCGAATAAGTTGCAAAGCTACTGATTTGGTCACATTTTCTTTGGCGTGACATCGCAACTTTGTGTGGCCAAGAAAAATGGCGTCAATGAGTGCTTAAGCAATCATGACGGCATGAGGACAACAGCTGTTCGAATTATGGAATCTTACCAGCCTGTTATACCACCGTGACCATCTGGGCAGAGTTTTTAAACGTGTGGCCGCTTTATTCTAACCAACCTGTTATTTCTATTCTGCAGGATTTGTTCAAACACATCCGCGGAGGGCAGTGGGGGGGGGGGGGGGGGGGGGGGACTATTTACTTAAGCCACCAAATGAATATTGGTAAAACGGACGCCAAATACCAAAAACACGGGCGGGGGGGACACGTGGTATTGACTTGAGCATGCCCACTCGAAAATGTTGACTCCACACCGGCAGTGCCATGCTTCCGCGGTTATGCTAGTCGGCTAACGATATGCAACATTTGTTGTCAAAAGAACTTTTTTTTGTACTGGCCTTTTGGGATGTCGGCCAAAACAGTGTTAGCTGAAAGCTTGAGCTGGATGAGAAGAAAATGAGAAGCATGAAAAGGTAAAATATCTACTGTCGCATTCTTTTTGTGAAGTAAATTCATTGATAGGTTCAACATTGCCATGAGCCAGTCAAAACTGACCTGGAAATCAGGCATGGGCACAGTTAGCCGATTACAGTTAGCCGATTCTAACCTGTTCTTCATTTGGTTCTTTATACAGGAATGACCACTTTCCTCCATTTGGCTGGGTTGGTTTTGGCTCTTTCCATCCCTGGCGCAAAATCCGAGTCTGCTATTCTGCGGTTCTTGGGGCAGACGGACTTTGTCGTCAATGAGAGCAGCACAGCTGTGGTCCGCTTGGTCGTGGAGCGAGTGGGCGACCCCGTCAATGTCACGGCTTTGGTTCTGGTAGGAGCTCCATATCGTGCTGTATTATGCCAACATGCGCTTTGTTTTACTGTAGTTTCTGGTTAAAATGAACTGTCCACTTTCAAAGTGTATAAACCCTCAGCCGGCATATCTTCCATTGCATTGTGAGCCAGTCAAGCCTTTATCAATGCCAAAAATGTCGGCAACATCACAGATGAGATATCGCCAGCCGGAACTCTTCAGAAAACTCAGTAGGGGTTTGGCTTTACGGGCTCCACGTGAGGGATGTGTCAGATGCTCTCAGTTGGTGTTGAACAAGCTGAGCTGGCCGTGCAATGGAATGCCGTGAAGAAATTCGCTTCATAATGCCTTAAACCCAATTTCTCTTGAATTCACTGCAACTCCTGCAAAACATCTGCGGCCTTTCAAGTCAGGAATAATCAAAGGGAACAATCAACAGCCAGCCGTCCTTTCACAGCACGCCATTCTTTTCGTAAACCTTTTTGTCAGAGTGAGTGATTCGTGGTTTCATTTCAGCTGGAGGGAGCAGACACGGGTGATTTTGAGGCTGCCAATGCTGCCGCCTTTCTGCTCTCCACCGAATCCAGTAAGACCATATTCATTGCGGTGAAAGACGACGACCGGCCCGAAGCCGACGAAACGTTTACCTTCAACCTCACCCTACAGGTAAATGGTGCATCATTTGGGCCTTGTAGTGTAAGATCATCTTTCACGTGTACGCCAAATTTCATCCTGCCGCTGATGTCACCGCCGTTACTCCATCAGCGTTCCGTCTACAAAGTCTCACTGTTCTGAATCAGGAACCTTAACATCAGACACGAAGGAAGTGGGCGTGGAGGCGTCAACCACAATAAGCCCTCTTTTTAGGCTCTTTGATGTGTGTCCTCCATAAGACTTTACTGGGGTCAGACGTGGTGGGGGGGGGGGGAAAACGTACGTGGCCAGCGTGCCTCTGAGGTTCCCCCTTTAAAAGACGACGCTGTGAAAAGGAAACCGGCAGCCCCTCAGCCCAAGCAAGTACACTTTTCTCACGAAACACAGTCGCAGGTGAAAGCTACCATATTTGCATTCAAAGTGGAATTTAATACAACGTAAGAAACGTAATACTTCAAGTAAGGTGACAAAGTTGTGTGATGCGCCGATGGCGTGGAGCTACATTGTAAATCCTTCTCAAGAAAATTAATGTCACAGCGCAGGGTGCCTCACACCTAGAGGCCATCGTCATGGTTTCACTTGGCATTTAGTTGTCGAGTTTGATTGATGAGTTAAGGGAGGAGGACTGGTCATTGCCGTCTCATCAAGATAAAGGCAAATTGGGATTCACCGATTGTCATCTTTGCAAAACAGGCCTGGCATTCCTCACAACGTTTTTTATTATGTCATCTTTATGTGACATCTGCTCAGTTCCCTGTGGCGCATGCTCGTATTTAGCCTCCAAAGCAGAGTGAAAGAAAAAAAAATTAGCCCTTATCGTAGTTGTTCTTTTTTTCATCACTAATCAATATGAATAATTAAAGAAAAAAAAACAAACTTTAATATGTCAGTCTGGATTCACATTAGGATTGGATATTGGAACACCGTCCATTTCCTTAATTGATCAGGGGGAAAAGTAACAATAAAATGTTTTGATTCCTTTTTTTTTTTTTAAATCAGCACCTCTGCTGGTTGTTCAAAGTACTGCACTGTATTTTGCCTCAATGCTTGAGACGAGATTCCTCAACAACCAAATTCCACACAGTCAACATCCTTTTCGATTTCGATTCTTCGGTCTAGTGTGAGCACGTCAACCTCATATCCGAAATGAGTTTGGTTCTCTTTTCAGCTTTGCCCTTGTGGTTGTCGCGCCCCTTTCGTGACGTTGTCCAAATGCCGACTGCTGCACGCAAAACCCGCGAAGCAGGAAATGAACAGTTGTTGTCACTGGGCAGACTAGTGACACTTTTTCATTAAGTCCCAAACAGCCCCAGACCACACACCGCTCCGAGCTCACTGTCATTCATTTGGCCGTGCCGCCGAAGAATGAGCAGGGCTGCTTTGGGTGTGTTTTTGGTTAGGAATTACCATTTAAAAGCTTAAACCAAGTTTACGTGTATAGTTCCGGGGGAAAAAAAAAAAAATCATACTTTTTTGTTTGTTTTACGAAACTACGTTAATAGTAAGAAAGATCATAAGCTCAATCTGTGTTCAGTTAGAGGCCGAGTTGAGTGTGAGGCTTGGAAGTGGAAAAAGTGTGTATTTTGTGTATGTGGTAGTAGACTCCTGGCCCGCTTAGTGACTTGGCTCTGCTGCAGCATTCGCACCCTAGGTGACCACTACAAGACTTTAGCAGTAACAACAAAGCACTGTTAAAGCTGGAAATAGCCCTTTATGATTAGAGGGTTGAAGGCAGAGTGTCCTAAGCATGCTGTTTGTCGTCAGTGCTTAGCTTTACCACACGCACACACTTAACCAAGAAGAATTGGTCGTGAAACATTACGTGATGCTAATGAAACACTGGTAAGCCCAAAGTGGTGCAGAATATGCGTTAGTCTCTCCTTTTATATTGAAATTAGGTTCGGGGGGGGGGGGATCACAAATTTCTTTCACAGTCCACAGGATGTAGTTCGAATTGTCAAGGCAAAAAAAAATAAATCTATTGTTCACTCAGAGGGGAGTTTAAGATTGTCAGGTCTTAGTGCCGACTGATGGCGCTCGAGAATGAAGAGGCATCCCGCAGAGAGGCAAAGTGACAAATGAAGTGAGTTGAGACCGGTACTTCCTGTTTTTGTGCCCTCTCACCATGGCGTCTTAGTCGTGGCAGCACAATAACGAAGTGGAGGCAGCGCGAGCGGCGTCAGGGTCGATGGAGGAGGCGTGGTGACCCAGATTAACTCTTTGAATTGCTTCCGCTCTCCAGAGCTCCTCCAATGGCGTGACACTGGGAACGCCCAACAAAGCCACCATCACCATCCTGTCCAATGATAATGCCTTTGGAATCATTGCCTTCAACTCAGTAAGAAAATCCAAGATTGTCAATTATCTTCACTTCATCTCTTCTTTGTTTCTTCATTTTGATCTGGAACTGAAATTGGAAATGTGCTTTTGAATTGTAGACAACCTCAACGGCCTCAAATCGTACCCGCCAACTCTTAAGTGTTGTGGTTCAACAAACAGATGTTTCTTTTTTTTTTTTAGGCTTCTAGAGACAATCGAATCCACATCAAACCTGACTTTTATGTTACTGTGGTGGTGAATTCAGTTTCCATGGTAGCCGTGGAATTTCGGGAACCATTTGTCTCACCGCCTCCAGCTGGTTTGATGTGATGGATGATTATTTGCCAAGTCCTGTTGGGCTTGTAATTGATATCTGAGTTGGATTTTTTTTCACCCCCCCCCCCAAGTATTTTTTTTTCAACTGTCGTCAATCTTTACTGCAATGAAAAAAAGACAAAGCTTGAATTTAGCTTTGACAGTTGTAACCCTGGGTCATATTCTCATTGTTGATCTTTTTTCTACTGATACTTGTCAGCTGGCATCCACTTGTTACCGAACTATCCCAGTTGTTTGTACAGTGATCTTGTGCAATTCCTTATCGTACAGATCCGAACCCTTTTCCAACCAGATCGTGTGCAATTAGAGATTTGTGATTTCATTATGTCTCTCTCACCCATCACAGACTGAGGAGGTCGTAGTTGATGAACCGAGAGGAGTAAATCAGTTTGTGCCTCTCACTCTTATCAGAGAAAAGGGAACTTACGGAACAGTGACTGTGAATTTTGAGGTTTGAGCATGTTATACATCAATTCAACACATGTAGTCCTTTTTTAATATGTCTATTTTTTTGTCATAATAACACATTTTGATATTCACTTTTCAGGTCTTTGGGGGCCCCAATCCTGCTTTTGAGGACCTCACTCCAAATAGAGGAAATATCACGATTCCTGTTGGACATTCCGTCGTTCACTTCAGGATCCTCATCCGGGACGACCAGGTACCAAGCAACGAGCAACAATGAATTATTCAGCACTTCATAATAACTTTATCACTTGGATCGTGGTTCGAGTCCTTGATGGGCCATTTTCTTTGCGTGCGCCAGATTCCGGAAAATGATGAAGTGTTTTCAGTCAGGCTGACGGGCGTAGCAGGTGGAGCTCTCCTCAGGCCCAATGGCAGCATTATTCAGCTGAGAATCCGACGCAATGACAGCCCACTGAGGTTCTTACATTCAATCAAAGCAGTTCCAGAGTCTGCTGGAGTCATCGCCCTGAACGTGACACGTGGTCGGCTGAGCGAGGACGGGCCACTAGTTGGCTCTGTCGACACTGAGGTATTTTTGTTTTTGGCTTCCCCAAATTGATCTGGAACGTGTCTGTTTGCCTGCAATTGAGCATCCTCTATTTTGGATTTTACTAAATCAGGCCAACAATAAACATCTGTAGCCAATTGTCTCCAGGTTTCTGTGGATTATGTCCTCGTAAGTGGCAAAGGGCCAGTCAGCGCCACAGTTGACGAGGACTTCCGCGACCTGCAGCTGGTCAGGACCATCACCTTCCCTCCATTTGTCTACAACACCAGCCTGCTGTTTAACATCACGGATGATGACGTGCCAGAAATCGCAGAGTCCTTCCAAGTGGTCCTGCTAGAGGCGAGCCTGAAAGGAGATGCGGTGCTAGTGTCACCCACTACCGTGCTAGTGACCATCGAGCCTAACGATAAGCCTCACGGTGTCTTGTCAATCAGCAGCAGTGCGATCAATCAGCCAATCAGCATTGACGAGGACCTGACACAAAGGTGAAAACCCTGCGGGCCAGATATAAGTGAGAGTAATTTGACAGTCATCTAAAAAAAAAAAAAAAAAACAATCACGGTTGTTCCTGCAGATTTGAGGGCATTGTTATTGTCAGAAACGGAGGTAGCTATGGCGAAGTGTCTGCCAACTGGTCCATCAGTCGAAACTCAAGTGTCCTCTCGTCGGTATCTGATGACTTGGCGCCAGAGGCCGGGATGGTGAGCTTCGCCCCTGGCCAGGTGACTGCCGTGATTCCAATAAATATCGTGACAGACGACCTACCCGAAGAGGCGGAAGCTTTTGTTCTGCGGCTGCTGCCGCATTCTGTGACTGGGGATGCTGAGGTGGACGAACCCATGGAGGTCAGTACAGAAGGATTCATGCGCTCGTTCTACATTTTCATCCTTGTTTGGGGGGAAATACACTCCAGATGTCACGCAGTAGGTGTTTGTTCCAGAATGTGAGCTAATGTAAGATCCAGTGGACTTGGCACATTTTGAAAGCCGACCCCCTTCGTCAGCCACTTTGCTCTGTGGGGTTCCCATGAATGCAGTTGACTGGATACAAAGTAGGCGCACAACATGATGTGGACTTGTTTGTGCTTTTAAAGCGTGGGTGAATTGATGACAGGCTTTTACAGTCTGTATTTTCATCATCCATCATTTGTGAAATCAGTAGGCCGATCTAAAGGTCTTTCTCTTTTGATGAGATACAAAGAAACACTTTGGTCGCACATGAATACACACCATCACCTCAAGTTGTGAAAGTGCTGCATCTGTTTGCCACCTGCGCACGACGATTACCCTCAATGGAACACGTGTTAAGACCCATCATATGACTTAAGCAGGGCACATTTTTTTGTCCCCTCAATTAACATTACAAAATGATCAGTCATAAACATGCATTGTTCCAAGCCATAAATCAATTATGCGTACACACCAGGCAAAGCGTCACGCATGTGGGATTCAGGGAAAGAAAGAGGCCCTAATTAGAGTCGTCATAACGACTCCACTAGAGCTAATTAAAGAGGAAGCATCTCTAAAGTTAGCTCAAAGATCTGTTTTACTACTTTCGGGCTCCCGATCCTTTCCTCTGTCATCCTCACCTCACCATACTACTTCGGAACCAAATTTTTGGAAAAGGAAAACAGGACACACAGCAAAAGATGTTCATTGGACGTCTGCATCAATCATAACAGACCTGTGTGGGTACTGCTACCTGTTTGAAATATTTGAAACGTCATGTTGATTATTCAGATTCGTTTTTGAGATTGTCCACTCTTTCCCCAGATGATGTTTTACATCCAAGACAGCGACGACGTCTACGGGATATTTGGCTTCAACCCTGGGAAAGAGCAAAGCATCCAAAGCCACCCCGAAGGCCGTTTCCTGTCACTACACTTCCTGCGCGAGGGCGGCATGCTGGGTCAAGTCTCGATGAGTCTCACAGCACTGTACATTCCTGCTGGTCCGATCGACCCACTATTGGCTCGAGACCAGGTCCTAAACGTTAGCAGAACGGTGAATGTCATCTTCTCCCGTGAACGCACGGCCGTCGTCGTTCTGCCAATCAGGAATGACGCTTTTCTGCAGAATGGAGCACATTTTTTTGTCCAGGTAACTAGCAAAGAATGTCCTCTTCCCATTTGTGCCTGCCTAAAATCAGTCATTTGAGTGTCTCTTTTAAACGTGTGAGTGGTTTGTGACTGCCCCTTGGACAGTATGTCAAAATTGGATCAAAACATTGCTTTAGGCCTTTCTCTATTAATTTCTGCACTTAAAAAAACATGGAGTTCACCCATTCTAGTTGTTCATGTCTCGACTGTCCATATCTCTATGAACACAAATGCTACGGAAAATTGATGGACAATTTTCGATGATGACACTTGTCGAAATCACGATATTAGCAACGCAATTTGGTGCCTTTGAAGACAAAATCACAAAAACAATGCCATTGTCAACTGGACGTCATGTAATCGCTTCTGTTTTTCTGTCCTCCAAGTTGAATGCGCTGCACCTTGTTGACATCACTCCCCTGATTCCGTCAAAAAGCCCACGGTTTGGAGGACCTGTCAATCTCACCCTGACTGTCACCCCTGATATTGCCAACGGGGAAATTGGTTTTACAAGTAACAGCACGATTGTTGTGTATGAACCAGAAGACAGCAACGCCAGCATAGTAAGTTTCCACTCTCAGACATGAACCATACAAACAACGGAATCATGGCCCCAGATTTAGCATTCCATGAGAATCTCTTTTTTTTTTTTAAATAAGGATATAAAGCGCGTTTGTTGCAGGTGAGCCTCCCGCTGCGGCGTGACGGCACAGACGGTCAGGCTGTTGTATTCTGGAGTCTCAAACCGATCGGCGGCAACCGCGAGGACGTAACCCCGGATGATCTGGAACCTCTTAACGGCACAGTGGCCTTCATGTCTGGGCAGAGCGATGCCTTCATCAACCTCACTATCATGGCTGACAGCACACCCGAAGTCAATGAGACATTGCTGCTTACTCTGGATAGGTAGGGAAGCCTATCAACACGTAATGGATAATATAGGCACTCTACTCGATATATGTGGTATGAACTTTATTGTGCACCACTGAAACATGAACTTGGAAGAGGTTATGTGAATGTGAAGTGGAAATGGAGGATGTGGGGGTGTCCAGCTATGTGAGTGAATGTTCTGATGTGAACCACAGCACTCTTGTCTCCCACCTCATCTCTACAGGGTGGAGACCGCCCGCTTTATAGTGTACTTCGGGTAAGTGGAGAAGTGGAGTGGACCAGGGCCTTTTGTCGAGCGTGAATCAGGACTTTGTTTATTCAGAGAAGGGGCTACTTGAGGATTTCTGGGGTCTTTGGTTGACGTGGGGATGAGGATCATTAGGGATTTTATGGTGGTGCAAAAACAGGGAATCCAAAAAGAAAGTAGTCGTTGGGAAGTAAACCGGGAATCCTCTTGATGTGATTCACTCCAATTTCAACAGGCTTGATTGTTTGCCCTTTTCAAGATGTCTGCTTTGGGATGCATGCGGTGACTTGGCTGTGATTGGTGATTTGGAATGCTTCGTGCTGTCTTCTTTTGTCTCTAATTTAGCCCTCATGTGATGCCTGCTTCCCTCCAATTTTCTCTCTCACACACGCGCACACAGAGGAATTCATCGTAGGACTTTTATTTTGCTCACAAAAGGAATGCGATTTGAAGAAGTCATACTTAAAGTGTAGTCTGCAGACCACTGAGGGTCTACAGTTACATGTAGTGTACACGTAACCTTTCAAGAGTACTCTCGTTAGGTGAGAAGTTCCTTGGTTTTCATTCCGGCATTGTCAATGACAATCTTTTGAAAAAGTAGGCTGGAATTTATCATAACGTTACAAACCCCCATTTAAAGAGCTGAGTTATTTGTCATGGAACGTCATTGTTTTGAATCTAAAAAACAACAGTGATTAAAATATTTTGTGTTTCTGCTGCACCGTATAAGGGTGACGTTATCCGAGGAAGTAAAATCTATTCATCTTTGCGTCGCAGGAGCGATGTCGAAAATCAGATCCTGAAAGTTGGCTTCACCACCAGAGACATTGTCATCATGGAAAACGACGATCCTGGCGGAGTCTTTGAATTCTCCCCATCCTCCAGAGGTCCATGGTTGATCAACGTGAGGCAAAGAAACTATAAATAAATGAAAATTCCCGTATTTTCCTTGTCCCCTCACATCTGCCGTCATTTCTCCTTGTAGGAGGGTGAAGCCGTGGAGCTCCATGTGGTCAGAGCCCAGGGCCAGCTGCTAAAGCAGCTGGTGCGATATGCTGTCACGCCTGCAGGCAACGCCGAATTCTACGGCGCCACGGGGATCTTGGAGTTTAAACCAGGCGAGAGGGAGGTGGTCGTGGCCCTGGTGGCCAAGCCTGATGGTGTGCCAGAAGTAAGAATATTCATCACTCATAAATACAACAAAGCACTGCACTATTAATACTACACAGGTCAGTTTTCTTGCTGCCCTCAACCTCCTCTCAGTTTTTGTTCTGACTGACATGTTTGTTTTCACAAGAAACCAGTGTTTTGGTGAAACCAACCTGTGTTCTATTGTTAGTTATTAAAGAACAGAAAGAAAAAAAAAGCTAGGCACAAACTGTTTCGCTGTTGAAAGGAGAGATTCTATTCTTTTGACAGGTTCAAAATGCTCTGAAACAGCTGGCAACAAGTAAAATGCGCTCTGTTTTTACTCAGCTGGACGAGACTTTCTCCGTGGTACTCAGCAGCCACAGCACTCCGCCCAGTCGCCTCGGAAGTCACAGGGAGGTCAACGTAACAGTGCGCAGGAATGACGACCCCTACGGGGTCATCCAATTTGGCCGATCAGGGGCAACAATGGCCGTCAGTGAGAGCAAAGGCAATGAGACATACCAAGGTAGTTTGCAGTAGCACATTTTATTCTCTGACTTGACCTAAATTCGTGCACTGGATTCATAATACCGAAAGAATCAAGCAAGAATGAAATTTATAGGCCAACATTTGCTGTTCATGGTCTAATCAAAGCATCTCTCTACATATATTCAAACTCATAGCGACCTACTCTGTGGAAAGGAGCAAGGGCCTCTTTGGAGAGGTCTCAGTTTCATGGGCCCTTGAGCCAACTGCATCGGGAGATGTTAGCCCCATCCAAGGAAACATCACATTCAAGGAGGGGGTCTCCTTGAAAAACGTCACCCTTCGATCTTTGCCTGATGAGGTATCGTGAAGAATTAAGCTAGAAATTTTAGATGTGGCTTCTAGAAGTTGTGATTTTTTTTTTTTTTTTTGTCCTAGATCCCTGAAGATTTGGAGAATTTCACAATCACTCTGGTGAGCACAGAAGGTGGCGCAAGGCTCGGAAACAGGGTCACGGCCGCTTTTCAGATCAACAAAAACGATGATCCAATTTATTTTTCTGGTAAGAGGTTTATTGTAAAGCATTTTTATTATATTACTGTTAAATCGTCCCATTTCGCCACACATTCTATATCTTTCTTTATACATCCTGAAGAACCTGCCATTGTGCGACTGGGAGAAGGCGATGTGGCCACCTTTTGTGTTCTGCGAGCCGGGCGAGCGGACAACATCGGCACAGTGGCGTACCGTGTGGAATATGGCGATGCGTCACCTGGCGATCTCACCCTGCTCAGTCAGGACACAAAGTTGGTGTATGAGATCGGGGAGTGGATGAAGAACATTTCTGTGGCCATAGAAGATGACGACATACCAGAGACTGATGAGCACTTCCACATCGTCTTGTATAATGCCACTGGTGAGTATTACATATGACATTTATCTGAAGTGAGGTATTTATTTTAGCGAATGACGGACATAGCAATGTATTGAAACAAGGCGTCTCTCCGTACAAAAGCCCCTATAGATGGTACATGGGAAGCCTTAAATAGAAAAATGGTCAATTTATTCCCCACTTTTTTAATGCTATATACTTAAATCTGTTATTGACAGCTTGAGTGCCTTGGTGACGCAGAAGGGGGTGTCCTCTTAATCTCAGTATTGTGTGTCCGGCAAGGGAATGAAAGAGCGCCGGTGCCCAGACAGGATTTTAATTACCAGACTCCAAATAGCCAAAGGCACAAAGACCAGCGACTCAATTGGCCTCTCTCTGTTTGCCAGTAGACAGCCTGATGGGCATTTGTGGTAGAAGGAGTCTCGCTTATGCCGTGCGGGTCAAAATGTGAGCGCTGCATCAAATTCATGCAGGGACTTTGACAGACTCGATTCAGTCACTTAACGATGGGAAGATTCCAGCGTGCTTATTTCATTGATCAGGGGAGTCTGGCAACCTGAAGTATGTTACTCACTGACCGCTTTTGATGAATACATAACCGACGTCTATATCATTTGGCAAATATGAAAATGTAATGGGATATGTTGCCCATTTCTCTCTGTGCAGGTGATGCTGTGGTGTATGGAGCAGACACAGCTACCGTGGTCATTGAGGCCAATGATGAGGCAAATGGAATTTTCTCACTGGAGCCAACGGAAAGGACGGTTGAGGAGGGGAAAAGCAATGACTTCAAGTAAGAAGCTGTCTTTGCATCTCAAATATTCATCGTGATAGTTTTCATATCATTGCCGTTGGCGGGTCACCACTGAGTGTACTCCTAGTTAGCTTGGTTAGGTTCGATTCACTCACTGTTCTAATGCTACGTTGGGAGATGGAGCGAGAGGGAGACAGATAGCTGCCTGCAGTGTGTATGTGAATACCAGACTCTTTTTCATGTTTTGGTTCAGGAGCTGGAGTTTTTGAGAGAAAATCCAAATCGCATTTATTGACCAGCAGTAAGGCATGGGGGGGGGGAACCCTATCAGACCATGTGAATCTCATGACGCACTCATTCTTCGACAAATGCAGATGCTGTGGCCACCAGGCACGCAATGAAAACGTAGCCTAATGAGGACAAGCGTTATAGAAAATGAATAGATGAATCGAATCGTTTTTATTTTGATTTGAAATTCAATCCCATGTTGTACAATCTTCATCGGTGCTTCTGAAGGAAGGAGCCATCATTAAAAGGCATCATCTTATCATCTATTGCTTTTTATCTCCTCAGTGTCTTGCGAGCACGGGGTCATTTTGGCAACGTGTCAGTCTTTTGGCATCTGTATGCCAATGACTCCATCACGCCGTTGTTGGAAGGTCAAGAGTTTACCAACACCTCTGGCTCCATCACTTTCACCACCGGAGAAGATTTCAAAGTAATCGTCCTGGAGGCCATCTCGGATACGCTTCCAGAGTTCAATGAGTACTTTGTCCTTAAGTTGGTTAATATATCCGGTGAGTCGAAAAGAAAAGTGGATCACGGATACTGCACAACTTTAAATGTGTAACATATTGCAAAAAAGTATGCGTAAAATGTTTGTTTACATTTTTAAAGGTGGTTACCCAGGGGATGGTGGCCGACTTGCTGAAACTTCTCTGACTGCCTCGCTTGTCATTCCCATCAATGATGACCCATATGGCGTGTTTGCCATCGCCGAAAGCAATTTAGACCAAGAAGTCGCAGAGGATGTAGTGTCAGATGAGGACATGGCGGATGTCACTTCCTTTACCATCCTCCGACACCAGGGTACTTTTGGCCACGTACGGGTTGCCTGGGAGATTGTATCGGCGCACTTCCCAGAGGGCCTTCCTCTGATGGATGACCTGCTACTTCTAGCTTCCTTCCCCGATGCGGTAGAGCTCAGGCCTCGGGCCAGAAGGCACCACTCTGCCACAGACACATGGTTTTTCTCCGGACTTCGCGGAGCCTATGGGACTATCCCACCCGAAGAGTCACCCGCCGTTCCGGGCAACTTGACGTTCTCAGCTTGGCTGGTCCCCAGAGCGGCTACTGATGGCTTTATAGTCTCCAAAGGAAACACGAATGGCACCTTGTATTATGGCGTCAAAGTCCAGACCAATGAGTCTCACGTCACGGTGAAGTTGTACTACACCGTTGCGGGATCAAATAATACCCAAGTAGCCCAGGCCACTGCTGCCAAATTTGTGGAGGATAACACGTGGCTGCATGTGATCATTACAGTGGATGATGGGATTGTTGAGTTTTTCCTGGATGGCAACCCCATTCCTGGAGGCCTGAAGAGCATCAAAGGAGAAGGCATCGCTGATGGTAATTTACGCTACATTAACAATCATTGAAATACATTTCACTGCGATTGACTGGCAACCAGTTCAGGGTGTACCCTGCCTACTGCCCGAAGACGGCTGGGATAGGCTCGAGCACGCCCGCGACCCTCGTGAGAATAAACGGATTCGAAAACGGATGGATGGATGGATGCCTTCAGTTTTTCAACTGCCTACTCTTCCATTTATTTCCCACAAACAACCCATTCCACTTTATATCTCATGACTGCAGTTTCAGCACCATGGTCAGTGTCAGAGAGCCAGCAAGTCTCATTTTGTTGTAATGATTGTACAGTCTTTGAATTAAGTGGAGATGTTGTTGTTTTGTCTCATGTCGCTGAACATGAAATGCCAACAAGTCGATTCTTACTTCAAAATGCACGCCCACACGTATTGCTCAAGCCCACACACCGCCCACCTCCCGGTCCGGCCCTCATTGTTCATAACTATTGAGTCCCTCCAATGCTTGACTGAGCCCAGTTGGATATTGTTACCGCTCAAAGGAATCACTCAGCATCTTCTTTTATTCTTTCTCCCTCTGATTACCGGAGACAATAGCGGAAGCCCGCACTGGACTGAAAGCTCTCAGGGCACGGGGGAAATATCCCAAATGGCTCTCTTGTTAACTTCAATCATAATCAATACGTCCGTAATCATCACTTGTGTCAGATGTTATCGTCTTCCAGTGGTTCCTCAACCTGCAGTTGAATAAGTTTGCACCAGGGCTTTGTAATTATCCAGTGTTGCAGAATCCCTGCTTTTTTTTTCTTTTTTTTTTGCTGTAATATGCTGGTTGGCTTGAAGAATGTGGAAGGTGAAGAAAAGGTTGCACCATACTTTTGATTTGTCAGGCAAGCAAAGCAAACAACACAATACATACAAAATGTAAAAATCAGCAGGTTAACTCACTGCTGCTGAAGAATGATTTACCGTATACGCCTTTTAGAATAAAATGTTGTTGCCTTTTTCCGTGTTTGTCCACTCTAGGTCCTGCTTCTATATTCATTGGATCAGATCCAAGGGGTCAACAGCGCTACACAGGCCTTCTTCAAGATGTTCGCTTGTACCGTACGAGGCTGAACCGCAGCCACATGCATGAGCTACACAGCCAGCCGGCAAAATCGGACCTGCGAAGCATCTCAGGTTACCTGCGGTACCAGCCGCGGGAGAGCCAGAAGTCGTTTGTGGTGGAAGTCAAGGACGATGACGAAGAGGAGGGGGAGGAGGTGTTCTACCTTCAGCTGGTGGCGGTACGTGGCGGAGCTCGCTTGCCCTTCCCCAGGCCCATGGCTGTGCTACGCGTCATGAAGAGTGATAATGCCAATGGGCTCTTTGGATTTACCGGCGGCTGCATACCTGATGTAAGTGTACTGAGTTCAAAACCACAGCCGCATACGCCAGATTTTTGTCATGAAGGTTCAATGTTAATACAAGGAAACATTTTTAGCAATTTTCTTTTTAAAGTATATCTTTTTTGAGTTGCGTTGCAGCTCACTAGCTAGCAATGACACCCTGTGTGGCCACACATATTGTACATGCCAGCAACAGGCACTCCCGCGACGGGCTCCTCTTGTTGTCTGGTTGAGAGGGAAGAAATTTCATCTGTGTTCTATGGAGCACATTTGACAATAAACTTGTACTTGACTTGACACAGGTATTATTGATAGCAAAAAAAGAAAAAAGTGAAATGATAACCATAGAGCCAGAAATGCAACTCACTGTAACAGAAACGTTTCTGTCTGAATTAGATGCTAATGTAAAGAGCATGTAGCGGAAAGAATGACGATCATGAAAATGTCCATATAAAGAAAACGGCACATTTTTAGTACACATTGCAAACTATTTCAAACGTCTTCAAAGAGTTAGCAGTTTCTACAGAGAAGCCATCCGCACATGAACACTTGTAACAGAACCCCACTTGCTGCATATTTCATTAGCCTTCATGCCTGGCTGCGACATGCCCACGCTCTCCCTTTTTAGTCCGATTGGTTGCATCGGTGGAGCAACAGATGGTGTGGCCGCCGTTGATGTATCGGTCAGGGGCATTCCCGCACAAGTAGCTCAGGATTTCCAACCCTGGAACTGGACACCGCGTTTTGTTGCTCAAGTTCATCAGGCCAACAGGTGTCAGGGCCGAGGGATGGCATTCCATCAGAAACATTATTGATGTGCTGGAATTGCACATTGAAAGTTTGGGAATGGAGCTCATTTGGTCTGAATTCATCTCGCGTTTCCATTCCTTCTGTTTGTTGTCATAGACCACTGAGGAGGGTTCAACCGTTTCCTGTGTGATTGAGCGGATGCGAGGATCGCTGGATAACGTTTATGTCAACTATTCTGTGACCCAAACGAATGGCGCGGACAGGGAGACGCCGGCGCATGAGGATTTTCTCAATGCAACCGGAGCTGTACTTTTCATGACTGGGCAGCGCTCCGAGGTGTGTGACAATGACTCACCAGTTGTAAATGCCTTCGAATGGGGCGATTGCTCATGTGGGTGAAAATAAGTGTATCGTAGCTGTGGCTAGCATGCTGATGTGCACGTGATGAGTCAATACAGGATCAATATTGAAGGTAATAATTCTTTATTTTAGGTTGTATTTATGTAATACTTTTTTTGTTAATGAATATTCATAATGTGATTTTATTGAGCAGCAGTAAAGCACTACACTGAATCTTAACCAAAATATGTTTCTAATATTTTGTTCTTATTTAAGTTAAAATACAACTATTTTCTGGGTATTATCAAGTCAACTTACAACAAAATAAACATTGTTAATTTCTTACATCCCCGAGGTGTCACATTGTTATTTCACTCAAAACAGAATCTACTTTTTCTGCAGTGTTCATGATCAAAATGCACACTTAGGTCTACTACACTACAGGATTTTAATGCTGGTCATGATGGTGATACTTGGAGAACAATTTATTTATTTACTTTTCCAGTGGGACTAAGTGTAAAAAAAAAGTTTCAGGCCCGCTGCTTGAGTTTCTTGATAACCAGCTTCACCTAGTGACCAATCTAAGAAGTGCACCGTAAATTGTCGTCTCGTTTCTGCCAAATACCGTCCAAAAAGCGATTGAAATGCTGAGCCACTTTCGGTAATCAAATGTCAAATATCTGCGTGCTTTTCTTTTCAGGTACTGAACCTTTTGGTCTTGGATGACAATCTCCCTGAGCTAGCGGAGACATTTCAAGTCACATTAGTGGCGGCAGGATCCAGTGATGGGAAGCCAGGTTCCACTCCTGCCAGCGGTGCAAGCATTGACTCCAGTAATTCTGTTAACACTGTGACTGTAATGGCGAGCGACCACCCTTACGGTATTCACCTACAAACCTGAAACTTTGCTTTATTTTCAACTGTGATACTGGAGCAGATTACAAGTCCTTCCATTTTGCTTGCAGGCTTGCTCCAGTTTCAAGCTCATCCACCGGGCGAGGGATTGATCACCCCTGCATTAGAACCCGCACACGTCACTGTCAAAGAGGAAGATGGGCAGTTTCATCTGCCAGTGGCCAGAGCTCAGGGCCTTTTGGGAAGAGTCCTGGTTGGATACAGGACAACTCCCTTCACCGCATCCAGTCCTGAAGACTATGAGGTTTTCCTCTCATTTTAGTTTAACAGGTGTACATAATTCCATGGAATAAAGTGTCTGAGCAAGTTTATATATTTTATTATCAGGGCTCAGAAGGTATTCTGGACTTCCTCCCAGGAGAAAGGTTAAAGTACATCACGCTCACCATCATTGACAATCCTGTTCCCGAGCTGGACAAGGACTTCCGAGTGGAGCTCTACAATACTGATGGAGGAGGTGAGAAAACAACACTGATCCTACATCCTCTGTAAAATGTCTGCAGTATATTACCAGATTGGCAGCAGTTATTAATAATTGTACAAAATGTAAACCTTAAAAGTGCATTGTGTAGTTTTGATGTCCTTCCTTTGAAAGATGTCAGTGAACTGGCAAAAACCCTGCTGGTTTTGTGCATCTTGTGTCTTGTGAATGGCCCCGCTATCAACCTTCCTTCCAATGTGTTTTTGATACTGAATTTCCTGATCTGACACCCTGGTGTGACCCCACCCCCCTCCGACCACCACCCTCCATCCCTTCCTTCTCATGATGTGTGATCCTGGTTTGTGATCCACCAGTGGATCAATTTCTGCATGTTGAGGAAAGTGGTAGTGGGGAGAGTGACTCTGATTTCCTGCCTTCTTCCTCTCTCCACCGTGGTAAGTTTCCACCTCCTGATATCCTCCTTTTTTTGTGCAAAACCTGTCTCAAAGTCCAATTATTTCTGACGTGGCTTGAAAAACTGTCAGGTTCAATATGATACAGCTAAAAAAATCCATAGTAATAATTGAAGAAGATTTTACGTGGTTATTAAGTTTGAACAGAATTGGGTATTGGGCTCTTGAATAAACTGATTCCAGAGCGCGCCTTGTGGATTTGTAAAAAAAAAAAAAAAAAAAAAAATGATCATGAGGCTTTTATGTGTGTGTAGCCAGCTTGGGAGCTGCTTCCCGCATCACGGTTACCATCGAAGCCTCCGATGATGCCCACGGAGTCTTTAACTTCAGCCCTAGCTCCCTGTTCGTTAATGGAACAGAACCCGAGGATGGACAAAGCTCTGTGGTTCTAAAGGTTGGTTGAATTCATTTTTTTGTCAATTTCAATTCGCCCAGAAATTGTAAATCCTGTGAGACATTGATCTGAATTTGTTCAAATTGTCTCCGACATGGTTGATGTTTCACGTTGCATCAGGTGCCAAATGAACAGTCAACTCTACTCAGTTGAGTCAAATGTGTCATGAAGAATTCTACTTCTGTTTGTGATGTCTTGCTTCCCTCTCCCAGGTGGATCGGTCCTTTGGTGATCTCTCCAATGTGACTGTGTACTGGCAGGCTGAGCCCGGCTCAGCAGGGGAACTCTTGAACCAGTCCGGTACCATCTCCTTTGGTGTCGGGCAGACGTCAGAGAGCATCATCATCGCTGTGGCCCAGGATGAGGTCCCAGAGTTGGACAGGAATTTTACCGTGTCTTTGATTAATGTGTCGCATGGCCGTCTGGGTGTCAAGACCTCTGCCACTCTGACTGTGCTCGCCAGTGACCACCCTTATGGTGTTTTTGTGTTCTCCAACACCACAAGGCCCGTCCGCCTCCCGGAGGGTGACTCAGCTGTTACCCTCAGCATACTGCGACAGAAAGGCTCCTTGGGAATGGTCTGTATTGTTTTTGTGACTGTTCCGAAACAACGTTTATTTTTTTGACTCCCTGTGTCATTTTCTTCACATTTACCAAGGTGCGAGTCACATTTACGACACTAAAGGAAGCAGATCCGGCACCTTACAGGACACCCGGAGTGGGCCGAGCCACAGAAGTTCAAGACTTTGTTCCCCTGCGAGAGTCAGTTGTTTTCTTGGCTAATCAAAGCGAAGCCAACATCACTGTCAGAGTGTTGGATGATGACGATCCAGAGAGAGACGAGTCTGTGTTTGTCCAGTTGATCAGCGTTCAACTCGTTGAAGGAGGGCAAGAGAGGCCCAGTAAGTCACAATATCACTGGAGAAAGACAAAAAAACAAGCACAATTAAACTTTCTCTTCATGTTTCTTTGCAGTTTCCAACTCCCCCTCACTTGGCCCAAGAATGGAAATTGTAGCCCAGGTGATAGTGGAGGCCAGCGATGATGCTTTTGGCGTCCTTCAGCTGTCAGCTTCAGCTGTCAGTGTGGCTGAAGACTATGTTGGCCCTATCATAAACGTCACACGTGTCGGGGGGATATTTGCGGACGTATCAGTCAAGTTCAGAGCCGTACCGTTGACGGCCAGAGTCAGTAAGTTACTGGGCAGCAGTATGAGCTATCACCTTCTATTGTCGCTACCCTTCATTTGCATATACGTGTTTCCTGCAGGTGAAGACTACAGCGTCGCCTCCACTGATGTCGTCCTTCTTGAAGGAGAATCCAGCAAATCGGTACCCATTTATGTCATTAACGATGTGGTCCCGGAGTTGGAGGAGACTCTCGTTGTCGAGTTGATCAATCAGACTACCGGAGGAGCTCTGCTTGGAGAGCTCACACGTGCCATTATCACCATTTTGCCTTCTGATGACCCTTTTGGTGCCTTTGGTTAGTTTTTTCCACATCTGACACTATTTGTATGTGTGGCTACAGAGTTTCGAACTATTTCTTGTCATGTCCAGTCTTCCATGCTGCTTCCGTCACCGTCGAGGAACCAGCGTCCAACTCCTATGAAGTTGCACTGCCAATAGTACGTAATGCCGGTACTATTGGGACAGTGGTTGTCCAATGGCAAGCCACTGTCAATGGTCAGATGGCAGTGGGGGACATCAGACCCACATCGGGGGAGCTGACCTTTGCTCCAGGAGAGACCTTGAAGACTCTCCGAGTGGAGGTTTTAGCGGATGAAGTTCCCGAAATCACTGAGGTCAAAACAAAAAAAATATCCAAATCAAATCTCATCCAAGTAATTGCCCCCACTCAAGTAATAAAATATGTTATATTCTGCCTCTGTTAGATCATAAAGATAGAACTCACCGGTGCCAGTAATGGTGGAAACCTCGGAGCCATTACGTTTGTTAATATTAAAGTGCCTGCCAACGACAATCCATACGGGACAGTTTACTTTGGACAGTCTGTTTACCGCATCCAGGAGCCACTGGAAGGAATCTTCAGAGCCAATATCACCGTCCAAAGAAGGTAGTTGCAATAAACGAAACATGTTTGCTTTTTCTGTGACTTTCGTAATCATCCCATTGCTTGAATTTCAGTGACGGGCACTTTGGCCGCTTGCGAATCCTGTACGGCACCTCACAGATCGACCCGGTCGACTCAGCTCAGGCTGAGGGCCGGAACCTGCTGACCTTCTTTGACATCCCAAAACCAGGGCTTCCAGTCACTCCCCCTCAAGGGTCATTTAACATCACCGCTCTGACTGACTCGTTGGCCGCCTGTGCTGCCGCATGCCT
Source organism: Hippocampus kuda (assembly GCA_901007745.1). Taxonomy (NCBI): domain Eukaryota; kingdom Metazoa; phylum Chordata; class Actinopteri; order Syngnathiformes; family Syngnathidae; genus Hippocampus; species Hippocampus kuda. The sequence goes on along the minus strand of CAAKHF010018048.1, from coordinate 44,086 downwards.
GAGAGAGCGTGCCTGCCAAGTCTTCTCCCTATCTTCAAACACAATCAAACCTTCCTGTACTTGGGTGACTTCAGGGGCGGACGAACTTGAAGCAACGTCTCAGGTCGTAACTTATGTGAAAAACGTGAGTGCCGCTGCTGTCTTGTTCAGCAGCCAGGCCTCAGCGGGGAGCGACTACATCCCTGTCACAGCTGAAAGTGCCTTCATGGAGGACGGCTCAGGGGAAGCAAACCTCACTGTGCTCATTTTGACTGATAAATTCCCTGAAATGGATGAAAGCTTTGCCATACAGATCTTAAAGGTATTTTGCATCATACTGTTAACGATTCGGTTGAGTTTTTGACCCAATATATTCAATGTTGCATAACCTTATACACACGATAACAAATGTCTTGCCTCATGTCATTTCAAGGTGGAGCTGATGAATTTGACCGCAGACCAGAGGAACCTGCCCTCTATTGGCCAGCCAGATAAAGCAGTGGTCACCATCGGGTTGAACGGGGATGCATTTGGCGTGTTTTTGATATACAGTGCCAGTTCCAATGCGACCAATAACGGGCTTTATGTTGAGGTTCATGAAGAACCTTTAGTGGCAGTTCCTTTGGTCATTGAAAGGAGAGGAGGCAACTCAGGGACAGTCACTGTGGAGTGGAGATTTGTCGGAGGAAATGCCACGCCGGATAGAGACTTCACTGGAACCGGGGGAACTCTGGTATTTGACGGTAGGGAGTCACTTGTTCATTTGCAATTATATGCTACGAGAATTGTCTGGAGCGTGTTGCAAGTGAAGACAAATCATTTAGTTTAAAACCACTCCTTTTGGAACATGTCTGCAGGTGATCTCAAGAAGACGATAGCCATTGTTATCAGAGACGATATTGAGCCAGAAGACAACGAGAGCCTCATGATTGGCCTTGTAAATACGGAGGGAGGAAGTCGTATCCTCCCCAGTTCGGACACTGTCCAGATTGTGATTCTGGCTAACGATAACGTGGCCGGCATTGTGGGATTCCATCCAGCATCGCGTTCGGTCATCGTCAGAGAGGGTGTGTAACCAGTTGCAACTCTTTGATGGCTGATTTGGACCTACTGGATGATTTTTTTGAAACTTTCTTTTTTCTAGGTGAAACGTTGACCTTGTTGGTATTGAGGACCGCTCCAGGTCTCGGTAATGTCACGTTGGATTGGGTGATAAGAGGTCCCCTTGTAGACCGGACCTTCACTTATACTTCAGGGAGACTATTATTGAATGAGGTAAAACATTGCTCATAGCTTATAAGAAGACGGTCATGTTGTTGTGATATGATTAAATAATGATGAATGCATCTTAATTCTTTGTTTCGCCAATATCCAATATGTTCTTTAATATCTCCTACAGGGACGGCTGAATGACACCATTGTTGTTCAGCTTCTTGATGATGTCACACCAGAGGACGGAGCTGAATACAACGTTTTCTTGACGAACATCCAAACTTTTGGTTAGACCGCGTGCACAGTCGATTTTGAATCGTTGGGATACGTACATTTGGGAAGGAAAGTATTCTCCAAAACAGCAAGGCAATTCAGAATACCGTTTCTGTGTTGAAGGTGTTGCGGCGCCAGGCCACGCCACGTTTGACGTTCAGGGCACCGTGGCGTTGTTGACAGTGGACACCAGCGACGAGCCGTACGGGCTGCTGACCGTTGCGCCGTCATCCCTTAAGGTGACCACTGAGGAACGAGAGCAAACCATAAATATCTACATCAACAGGGAGTTTGGCGCTTCAGGTCGGTTTTTCCTGTTTGAGATGATTCTGTGAAGTTGGGTTCCCGTGAGCACTATTTTCTGTATAATTGAACTGATGACTGATTTTTTTTTTTTTGCTCAGGTGCTCTGAATGTTACCTATGAGGTTCTCAAAGGGTCCCTGGAAGACCTGTCCCGGGTCGAAGGGGCTCTAGCTGAGCCAGGAAAAGACTTCTTGGCAGAAACTGGTTCTGTGATTCTTCGGGAGGGTCAGGCGTCTGTTGCTATTCCCGTCACCGTCCTGGAGGTAAAGACTGACCGTATTCTTGAGGTTGAAGGACACGTGCAACAAACCACGCGAAGATAAATCTGTGGTTGATAAAACAGAAGATTTTGTTCATGTTTTTGCAAGGATATCATTTTAATTTGGAGCCTTTCTGTTTGTTTTATCAGGATGATATTCCAGAGTTGCAGGAATATTTCCTGATCAACATTACATCTGCAGCACTCCTAACAACCCTCGCCACAGTTCCTCAACTCGGTATAAGACTGAACGGATGTTTTGTTGGGGTTTAAGTTTGTTCTTGTTTTGCCTCTTTACGTTTTTTTGGATAGGTTGTGGATATATTTTGCATGCTGTATTGTTGTCTGAATAAGTTTTAGACTTTCTCACAATCTTGCCTCGAGTGTAAAGGGCTTCATATTAACACAGCAACGGAATCAGATTTAATTCCTGTATGTTTTTACGATGAGCAAACTGGCGCGTTACTGCTACTGCATCTGCTGTAATTCACACCGTAGTCGAGCTTATGAATGGGAGAAGTCAGAGTCACAAATGGCCTGAGTTATGTGGTTTGGACAGTGAGTGATGCTTTCCATAAAAGAGGAATTATGTGGTGTAGATGAGAGCGGATTAACTAACCAAACGAAAACCAGAGTTGGCATCCCAGTCACTTGGACGATGAATGACTGAAGGGAAGTCCAACTTAAATATTGCTGCTGAAAGTCCTTTTTAAGAGCTTCTCCAGTTTGCATTGTTTTGCAGCGATGCTAGAGTTCAAGATTTAAATTAACATTTCAACTAATCATCCCTATTAATCCTCTTCATGTGTCATCCTGTGCCGTAGACACGCGGGGTTTGGTGGCAGAGGTCGTCATTGCTGCCAATGATGGAATTCGAGGAGTCATTGAATGGACAAACACCATGTAAGAAAGCACAATGCGTTCCTTCTGTTGTTATGCTCGAGTTCCAATTCAAACAAAGTCTCATGTGAAGATTTTTTTGGTTTCTAGGTTTGAAGTGAATGAAACGTTAGGGATTTTGACCCTAGTGGCCTACAGGAACAAAGGCGCGTATGGGAACGTTTCTGTTTCCTTCTGTGCTCAAAATCTGGAGGCTCAGCAAGGCCTGGACTTCAACACCAGCGAAACGGTACAACCATGCAAACAGAGTGTAACACATGGATTCTCCTGAAGAGAATTTCCGGGATGATTTGCTTCGGCATGTTTTCTGTCCACTCAGGTGCTCTTTTTTGTCAGCGACGAAAAACACAAGTTTGTCGAGGTGCAGATCATCGACGACATCATTCCGGAGGGAGCCGAACGATTTCAGCTGATCCTGTCCAATCCATCACTTGGGCTTGAACTAGGCACCAATACCACAGGTTTGTCGTATCTGATTAGTCCTCCCGATGGACGACAGCATAAGCCTCTCGTATTGACCTTTTTATTCCTTTCTTTCATTTGTATTTCAGCCACTGTGACCATCCTGGCCAGCGACGATGGGCACGGTGTCTTATCTTTTAACACCAGCGAGACATTCTTCCTGAAGGAGCCCACATCTGAGCTGGCACTGAGCGAGAGCGTGGCCACCCTCTATGTGGTTCGGGACCCAGAGGAGGGTATCTTCGGTACTGTGACCGTGCAGTTTTCCGTAACAGATTCCAATGGCAGCCTTGCCAGTGGTGATCTCATCCCAGCCCAAGGGATTGTGGAACTGGAGGACGGCGTTAGGTTTAAGGTGAGCATAATTACGGACTGCTTTTTGGCTGGACTGATATACTGTTTTCGTTTCAGTTACAGTGTTGATGAAATTTTCCTCGTGTTGTTCCAGACGCTGGAGATCCGAGCATTGCTGGACGCTGAGCCCGAAGTGAATGAAACATTCACGGTGAGCCTGTCCGACCCAACCGACGGTGCGCGTCTCGGCGATCGACTGCACGTTGCCATCACCGTCCTCGAGAACCTTGCTCCATCTGGCTTGTTCCATATTGGGCCCACTCTCGATAGGTCGGAAACCAATTCAGTCATCAATTATTTTGAACGCTTAAGGTTAGGTCACGCGCATTTATGTTTCCTGTGCAGAAGTAGCACACACGTGGTGGCAAATGAAGGAGATGGAACCATCTTCCTCACAGTGTCTCGAAGTAATGGCTTGGAGTCCACTGTCAGCGTGGAGTGGGAGACGCAGTCCGACACAGCTGTTGCTCGAGGTGAAACCAATCAACATTTGCACCCAGAGTTAACCCAGAACCAGAAACAAGCCCTTTACCAGGCAAAGTCATTTGAACACGTTCTTGTCCGTAATTGTGTCTTGAAGAGGGCCCTCTTCCGACGATGGGTTTATATCAGAGCTTTGAGGACAGCCCCACATCCACTTGGTGCTCTGTCCCCGGAATGCCAACCGCTCTTGCTGTAAGACTTGATAAGAGTCCCGCTGTGGGGTCATCCCACACATTGGCCACTCTTTATCAATGGCAAGGAGTGTTTGTGCCAGTCGAGGTAAATCATATGTACAGCCGTCCCAAAAGTCTCTACACTGTACACTTCCTTTTTTTCTATTCCGTTTCAAGGATCATTCAGACACACGCGAGGCCATCGGCATTTGACAGCTTCGGCTTTGCAGTTTTTGTAAGCATACAACTCCCAGATAAGTTTCCGGACCGACTTCAGGTTGATTATCATGCTCCACTGTGGTGGGAGAACAGAAAGACTTGTTGTTAGGTGGCAATTTTGCAATAATGCTCCAATGGCAAGACACGGGCAAGGAAATGATATGCTTACAAAAACTGAAAAGCCCAAACTATAAACTAGCATTTGACTCAGCATGACTTAGATTTGTTCTTGGTTTTGCTGTTCGGTGCTTTCTACCGTCTTTGTTACTGATTTGCTTTACTGTTTGTTGTATGTTAATTGCTCCATGTACAGCACTTTTTGTATGCCGCGATGGCTGTTTGAAAGTGCCTTATAAATACAGTTGAATTGAGTTGAGAATTTTGGGACACACTGCCCCTTATATCTTCGATGTCCTGTACTAATCAGATGCTATATGCAATGATTTCTCCTTACCGGCCTTCCAGTCTGCTCGGATTCAGGACCCAAGTTCCTGCGTTGGGTTTGTACTGAAAAACACCAGCTACATCGCCATCACACATGGTGGCACACCCTTCGCCCCTGCAGCCAACCTCAGCATCTTAAAGCTACACAGGGACTTCAATGTCACATTGGTTCGTACAGCACTCATTGCTGTTCTCGTCATTGTCTGCAATTTTTTTTTTTATTGCGGTCTTCGTATATCTGCCGTCCTTAGGAACAAATCATAGGCGTGGAAGCTCTGGAAGTGAAGCACTTCTCAATTGACAACAGAGATTTTCTTGTGGCATCAAGTCAGGTGATGTCAAATGTCGTAATTTGCTCAAGTTATCCCATCCTGTTCTTGTGAGAGTCATTGAAGACCCCCTCCACCCCCACTTCATGATACAGATATTTGTTTGGACCAGCGGCTCCTTCACCCTCCTGCAGACGCTTGACTTTCAAGAACATATCGTCAGTGTGACTCCATTCACCCACGCCGAAGCTCCTTATTTAGTAGTTTGCTTTAACAGTGAGACGAGCAGCTGTCGACTTTTTCACTGGACTGGCGGGAGCTTTGGGAATCCACAGCCCCTCCATATCACAGGCAGAGTCAGCCAAGTGGAGACAGTCCGGACAAAAACAGATGACACTCTTTTCTTGGTGCTCCTTCAAGGTGATCTGTCTTTTGTTGGACTTGCACCGATTTCATATCCTTGAATTTACATGATGACATGTTCATGATTCGACATAATTAAAGTTGTATATTGGGTATGTGTCATTTCTTCAGGTGTCCTTCCCTCCTGTGAAGTGCTCCTGTGGAGGTTAGGGCAGCATTCGCCTGAGTTGCAGCAGTCCATTACTCACCCAGGCCTCACCTCAATTCATCCGTTCACGACGCCCTCTGAACTCAGTAAGTGCTGAGCCGACAGCTTACGAATGTGTGCCTCATGATGTTCTCGGTATGCGACTTGTGATGATGCTTCAACTCTCTCTTTCCCCCAGTTTACATTGTGCTCGCTAGTAGAAATAGCTCATCACTCTACTCCTGGCTGTCTGATGCCAGCCTCTTCGCCATCATTCTGAAGGCACCACCAGCGATGAGATTCCTCTCCTTGAAAGTCCCTTCCCTCAACACCACCAAGACACTCTTGGCTTCTTCTGAGGAGAACCGCTCCAGACTTTACTTGTTGAATTCAGTCTCCAATCGATCTGACTTCATACCCAGGTATTGTGTTTTGAGATCACTACTCCGACTCCAAAGTCCAGTTCACTTCCACGTAACATTTTGATTGCTTCCTTCCACCCCAGTTTTGGCGAGTTGCATTTCTTACCCGGCGACAGAGAGCTACAGATTGCGGTGAATGTCTTAGATGATGACGTTCCCGAAGAGCAGGAGTACTTTCAGGTCCGCCTGAAGAATCCAAAAGGTGGGGCAGAGATCGGATTTGGGGGTCAGGTGACTGTTGTGGTTCCGAGCAACGACAACGCCCACGGAGTCATTGGATTTGCGCAGGCAAGATCACAAAGTCTGTGCTATCAAATGCCTGTGTGACATTTGTTGTATGAACGATTCGTTTCTTTTAAATATCATGATTATCATCCCTCAAGAGGAAATTGAACTTTCTACCCTTTGCAGAATTCTCTGTTTCTGGAGGTTGAGGAGTTAGAGCAGAATCATCAGATCTCCCTCACCGTGGAGAGGAGAAGGGGGACTTTTGGCCGACTAACCGTTCACTGGACTGCGAGTGGGAGTATGGCGGACATTTATCCCACTTCCGGAGTGGTGCGTGAATACCCCCCAGTAATGTTACATAACAATTTGTTATGGGGAGGGGTTTTTTTTTATATGTGGCCAAATGCTGACATCTGAGGAAACTCAACTCAACTTTCAAGTATAAGAAGAAAGATTTTTTTTTTCAGCCATAAAACATCAAATTACTTTGCTGCAATGTGACATAAAAGATAGTTTGCCCACTGTAGTTCTCAATCGCTATTTCATAATTTGTTTGTTTTGTCTTCATGAACTAGAGAATGCTTTTCAAACAAATATGTACTAATATTTAACTTTACAGGTGCGTTAGTGACGATAACATGTTCCGACTTACAAAGGAATGGAAACCCCGTCATAAACCAAAGACCCCCTTATAGTGACTGTGATACCATTTTTGTTATCCTACACTGTATCAATAACCCCCAAAACATAACATTGAACATAAAACCTACCAACATCAAAAAGTTCTAACGCTGCGATGTCATCCTCATAGGTTACGTTCTCAGAGGGTCAGTCGGTTGCCATCATTCCACTGACTGTGCTAGCAGATGGCGCTGCAGAGCTCAAAGAGAATGTGACCATCACCCTCATGGATGTGACCACAGTGGAGCTGCGGGACACACAACAGGCCGCCGTCATTGAGCAGTTGCGGGCGCGAGCGCTCCTCACCATCCTGCCAAATGGTTCCCCCTATGGGGTGATTGCATGGCATTTGGACTCTCAAATGACTCGAACACAAGAACCATCAGGTGAGCATTTGTCAGTCCATACTGATTGTTGTGTGATGCTGAACCAAGAACATTTCTGTGCAGATATTTAGACTTAGCCAGCTTGATTGTATTAAGTGTTCACTAACAAGGAGAAATCTGATTATATTCCTTAAGAAGCGGTTACAGGAAGAAAAAAAAAGTGCTTTGAGATTTACTGTAAAAGTTCTATCAGCATTTCCAGGATATAGATAATCCGAGGTTTGTTTTAATCCATCTGGGAAGGCTGTCCAGATTAGTTTGAAACACACCGAGAGAGGATTTTAACAATTCACATTTTGCAGGCTTTCCAGTCAATGTGACTTTGTCCATCGTACGGAAGCACGGCTCCTCTGGTGAGTTGGAAATACATTATGAGACCAGGCCAGCCTTGTACCAACTTCCATCCAACCAGGCCGCCGCAGGTCAGGATTACATGGCCAAAGATGAAACCCTCATTATGACAGAAGGAGCAACTGTGGCCCTTGTGACCATCACAATCCTTCCAGTAAGAATTAATTGTGTCATAGAAGGAAAAAAAAAAAACAAAAAACTTTGCAACGTCAATGAAAATATGTTTGTGCTCATGCATAATTTGCTGTAAAATATACAAATGTGTTTTGAAAGGATGACATCCCAGAATTGTCCGAGAGTTTCCTGGTAAATATCACCAGAGTGGCGCTAGTTAGCGGGCTAGCTGGAGCAGACGGGCCTTCTGTAAAAAGGCCAGGCATGGAAGTAGCTGAAGTAACCATCCAGGAAAATGACGACCCTCAAGGGATCTTGCAGTTCGTGACGCCGGGAGTAAGTGCAGGATTTGCCGGAGGACTGTGGAATTGGAATTGATTTGCTTTCTTGACACAAAATCTGAGGCTAACAATGTAGCAAGTCATAACTAGCTTGACATGCAGCTTTATTTTTTTAATCCTACTTTAGGATAGCCCTGGATTTATGGTGGCTTATGAGATGCCGGCACCTGACAACGTCCTCCACCTGACAATGGTGCGACTTGCCGGTGCAATTGGAAGACTGGTTGCCTACTGGGAGGCTGAGCCCCTCACTGCTGATCTGAATGATTTCAGCCCCTCGTCTGGTAACATCACCTTCCAAGATGGGCAGGTAAATCCACGGTCTCAAACGGGAGCTGTTTGACAAGTTCCTAATGGCTTTGTTTTTCTAGCGGAGGGCTACGATTGCTATCACCATCTTGGATGAGGACCGTGAGGAGGCTTTGGAGAAGTTCAAAGTAAAGTTACTGCGGGTGATTGGTGGCGCTCGACTCGGAAATGTGACCTCTGTCACAGTCAGCATTCCGGCCAATGACTCACCTCAAGGACGATTTGGATTCCAACAGCTTGAGGTGCAAACTAACGCCGCCACTCTTAACCAATGTCCTTTGTTGCCCCGGTGGTCCATCTTTTTTTTTTTTTTTTAAATGTGGTTGTCGATTTCTCCCTTTCTCCTGTCTCCATGAATTTCGATTGACGGATATGATGGTGGATGTCTTCAAAACTTTCATCCTCGCCAAGGTTACCGTGCGTGAGCCGGAGTTTGTTGACGATCCCGCTGCTGTCGCTCGACTAGCAGTACTGCGCAGTGAAGGCGAGGGGGCTGTGACACTGGTGTGGCAGCTGGAAGGACAAACTCTTCATGACCTTTCACCTCTCAATGGCACTCTTGTCTTCAGTGAGGTACAAATTATGAATATGTAATACAGTTGTAAATTTCCAGGAACATTTGAGAGAATAAACCGTCAATTTACAAAAGCTGCCTTTTCAATTGCAGTTCGACAGTTTTGGGATATGTCATGATTTTTTGTTCACGGTATATGTATTTTTTTTTATTATTATTTATTTTTTTGCACAGACGTTTTATGACAAAACCAAATTTATGGTGATGCTTCAGTTTTACACGTGTTACATTTAGCTCCATTTGAGGGGCGAAATATTAGCAAACCCCTGCCACAATGTTGCAATATGCCAATACACCACACTGTAAACGATCATAACATCTTAATCATTTGGCTGTGTCATTTAAAACTGGTAATTCTTTTATTATTATTATGATTATATTTTTTTATGAATGATGTGATTCATCTGTTCTGTTGACTTTTCAGACTGACTCCTTGAAGGCATTTGTGATAAGGGCCCTTGCTGACAACGTACTTGAGGGAGATGAACACTTCACTGTCAAACTCTTTCCTGCAAGTGACGGCGGTGCTGTCATTGACCCTTTCAATGGTACTCAAAAAAATGATCTCATTCTGCTACTGAGATAAACTGGATGACATCATTGGAGTCTTGTGTTTTCTCATTTTATTCTCCAGGCTTGGCAACCATCACTATCGTGGCAGACAAGGCTGCCCTGGGAATCGTAGGACTGGCAGAGTCCTCAAAGAGGATTTTCATCGGCGAACCGGAAGGATTTTACAATGGCAGTGCTGTTGTCAAGTGAGATGAACACAACGGGAAGACATATGACTTCTCCCAAAGGTCTTTGTGTACAATTTAACATGAACAAATAATGTGTTTCCTCCAGCCTTATCCGTGGGCCAGGTGTGTTCGGTGAAGTGCGGGTGCAGTGGAATATTGCTCCTGCTTTGGTCACTGAATTTAAAAACATCTCTGGCTCAGTAACTATGAAAGACCAGCAATCTTTTGCTTCTTTCATTCTGAAGGTACTGGCCAATGTGGAGTCTGAGCTTTTTTTTTTCCCGGTGAATAGAATCACCTCATCCACCGGCAATACGGTAATTTGTGTGTGCTCTGTTGCGATCCCAGGCTGTGGATGATGCCTTTCCCGAGGAACGTCGCGATTTTCAATTAACGCTAACGTCCATGACCCCAGGACTGGAAATCAGCCCCACTGCACAACACGCCAGAATAACCATGGGAGCCAGCGACAGCCCTTACGGCTTGTTCTCTTTCACCCAGCAACAGATAAGCGCAATTGAGGAGGAGGAAACTGTAAGTACATGCTGTAAGTACAGCATCAAAATAATCAAAACATTGCCATTGTCACCACTATTGGTCCTCCCTTTTTTCCTCTTTTGCTTCTCTACCCACCACCACCACCAACACACACACACACTAAAATTAGTTAATTGAAAATTTGAAAACATTTATGTTTACATGTGACTCTTTTCTTTCAGGTGAATGTGACTATTAATCGCACTTTGGGCAGTTTGAGAAGTGTGTGGGTCACCTACCAGACCTCAGGCAACACAGCAATTAGTGGCGAGGACTTTGCTTCTGCCTCGGGACGGCTGCTCTTCGCCCCAGGTCTGACATCACAACATTTTTCAGTGCGTATCCATGACGACAGTCTCCCAGAGGGGCCTGAGATGTTCTACGTCAACATTACTGATGTGGATCTCGTCGATGTCAGGTACAAATAAAATGGGCATCACGGTATAGAAGAAAATTGATTGATGGCTCTGCATGACACATTACTTGTTTTTTGGCTTTTAAAATTCACATCTCAGTACCGTATTGTGCTTCCGTGACATTCTGCAAGTGATTTTTATTATCTCTGTCTCCACCTACTGGTCAGTGATGTGGATTACACAGTGAAGGAGTCAGGTCTCCAGCTGGACCAGCCCCCATCCATTGGTGACATCTCATCTCTTGCTATTGTAATACTGAAAAATGACAACGCTGAGGGTATCTTAGAATTCAGGCATGACCACGTCAACATCACGAGTGAGTCGGAATTCAGGTGCCTTGAAGTTTTGAGTCATTTCAATCTGTGTTCAGAAAAATCTCATTTCCACCTTCTTGCGCCTCTCTTTCAGTTGAGGAGGATGCAGGCACTTTGTTGATTCCATTGGTGAGGACAGCAGGTTCTTGTGGAACCGTCTCAGCGGGGTACATTTCCAGAGGCCTGAGTGCAACTCCTGGTCTTGACTACATTGCAACCAATGGCTCGGTGATGTTCGTCGAGGGCCAGCGAACCGCTGTTGTTCATGTTACTATTTTAGATGACACGCAAAGGTGTGAACCTTCGTATTGAATAGAGGCGAGGAAATTTAGTCCTGATAATTGACGTTTGGAATGATCTGTGATAGCGAATATGCAGAGATGTTCGAGATCTCGCTGATTGGAACCACGGGGGGAGCAGTACTCGGCTCTCACACGGTCGTCAGGGTGACCATCAACAAGAGCGACTCTCCGGGCGGTGTGGTGCGCTTCCTCAACGAAAGCCTAATCACCATCAACAACCCAGATGACACTCGAAAACTCACGCTGGTCTTGGAGAGGGCAGGGGGCCTTTTGGGCCCTGCGACGGTACCACAAAAGCATGTCTCATCTCATGTGTTCTTCCTGGATCCTAATTGTGTTTTCATCTTCAGGTTGCTTGGATTATCCTCGGTCCAAACGGCAGAGAGCCTCTCATTCCATTCAATACAGACATCCGAGAGCCCTTGAGTGGGGCTTTTGTCTTCGGTGATGGGGAGGACGGCACACGCACGATTGCACTTCGGATCCTCCCACATGGTGAAGTGGAGGTGGAAGAAAAATTTGTCATCGAGCTTAGCCTCCTGTCTGGGGACGTGGACATCGACCCTCAGGCTGGATCCATCACACTGAAGGTAATTGTTGGTTTGTTTGTTTTTTATTAATTGTAACAGATTAACACATTATTAACAGATTTGAAATTGAAACACAACACTGGAGCACTTTTATTTTATTTTTTTTTGCTTCCAGATTGAAAAGTTTGGGGACCCAAATGGTGTCGTGAAATTTACAGAGGAAGCACTTCAAGAACATGTCTACAACGAACCCACAGAAGCAGACGGTCCATTCAACATCTCTTTGCACGTTACACGCCGAGAGGGAGTCCTGGGTAACGTTACGGTAAAATCCTTTTGCTCAAATCGGGCACAGTTAAGCTAAAATGCATCCATAAATGTCTCCCTTAATTCATGCGCTCCATAAAACAGTTTGACTCTTATATTTCAGGTTCACTGGCAGATACACTCTGACTTTGACTTAGCCGGTGACTTTTGGGGACTTTCTGGCTCTGTGCTAATCATGGAAGGCCAGCGGGAGGCAGAAATAGCTGTTAGCCTGAGGCCTGACAATGTGCCAGAACTGGAGGAGATCTACACTGTTCAACTGACAGCAGTGGAAGGTGGCGCGACCCTGGATGCCAATTCACTCCTTTTACGCACCCACATTAGGTCGGTCGTGTGATTATACTGATTTTCAGGGTTGAAAATCAAATTTTTAATCCAATTATAATCTATCTCCTTCCTCCTTTAGGGTACATGCTAATGATGACCCCCACGGTGTTTTCTCCTTGCAACCCGAGCAGCAGTCTTTGTTTGTCGAAAGGTCGGGGGCGGAGGTCCGTAGAGTTCTGGTTCTGAACGCCACTCGGCTCGCAGGGCTGTTTGGCAATGTCAGTGTGGGCTTCAGGATCACCCGTGGGAAGGGGCAGATGATGGCCACGGGCACGTTCGTGGGAGGACAAACCGAAGGGCAACTGTTTTTCGCTGAGGGACAAGTGTTCAGTACTGTCACGTTACACATCAGCAGCCAGGTTAGAATTGGCGGGATTTCTCATGAGTATGAAATCGAAACGGAAAATACAGTTGCGGCTCATTCGCTGGACATTGTCAAATCGACTGCTTTTTCTTTGGCAGGTCTTTTTGTCTGTGGGTGGGAGTTTCATCGTAGAGCTAACTCATGTAAGAATGGTCAGTCCTTTACTTGGCACACTACCGCTCCTCAGTCACCAGTCATCTGTTGCCATGGTGACTGTGCCAGAGGAAGCTGCGAGCTCAGAGGTGAGTATTGCCTTGATGAGAAAGTATTCCGCCAATGTACAGAATAGATGAAGTATTATTCTTTTCTTTCATGTATGCTCTGCAGGTGGGTTTCGCCTCCCTGGCTTTATTTGTTTCAAATGTTGATGCAGGGAAATGTGAGGCAAAGGTGACACGAAGCGGGTTGTTTGGGGATATCAGTGTCCAGTGGCGAGCGGGGTATCCTTCAGGACAGTCTCCACCCGCTTTTAGAATCGGAACAATCGTGCCAAATTCAGGTAACAAATCCAGACCGGAGAATGGATGACTTAGATGACAAGAATATGATTGATTGAAATGCGCTCATTTGTCATGTTCAGGTTCACTGGCCTTCTCCCATGGAGAGAGGACAAAGACGATACCTCTGACAGCCATTGCTGATGCATCCGAGCCAACTGCACATGCGCTATACCTCACGGGGGCTACCTCTGGCACTGCTGCAGGCGGCCATGTCAAGCTCAGGTAAGACTTTTATAACTGAGTGGGACTTTGCTTGTGTAAAACCAAAGCCTGAAAATTCGAATCTTAACACATGTTTGACATAAAAGGGTGTTATTTTAATGAATGCAAATCTACACCCTAAGCGTGCCATATCAAATGCATTAACTGTCCCTGCACAGGTCAGGATTCACATTGGCAGAAGTGGAGCCACTGGGAATCTACCAGTTTGCGCCAGAATCCCGCAAACTGGTCATCGAGGAGGACAGTCAGACAATAACACTCTATGTCCAGAGGCTCTACGGTTCTCGTAGCAACAGCACTCGCCTGTCCTACACGACAATAGCTGGCAGTGCGGCTGCAGAAATTGATTTCATCGCCGTGCCAGAGGGTCATTTGGCTTTTGACTCGCCACGTCAAGTCAACAGTTCCCTCCAGCTGTCGATCCTGGATGACTCCGTCTCTGAGCCGGATGAATATTTTCACGTCAACCTTACTGACGTTGAGATTCTTACTCCAAACTCAGTTTGGGCAGATGTCTTTCCGCGAATCAACCCATCACACAGTCTGGCAACTATCACCATTCTGGCAAGCGACGTGACCAGTGGAGTGCTGAGTATAGGTCCTGGACTGGTCCAAGTACTCGAGGACAAGGATGAAGAGAGTCAACAGGAGCGAAGGGTTCTCCTCAGAGTGCGCAGGTCAGACAGTGTGGCTGGAGACGTACAAGTTAAGCTCCAAGCGTACGGAGGTACTTTGACTGGCTCCGCCATCATTTTTAAATGAAAATGACACACTTTGGATTCATTTGCACAACTTTGAACGTTTCTCCAGACGGAAGCACAACGCCATTCCCTTTCACGCTGGAGCCTGGTGGGCCTCTAGCGAAGGAGAATCAGGACTTCCACTTGGAGTCCAGTATTGTGCGCTTGCCGGCTGGTCAGAATGAGACAGAGGTGATTCTTTTCATCCTGGATGATTCAGAACCAGAAGAACAGGAGGTGTTCTTTATCTACCTCAGCGATCCTGAAGGCGGGGCACAGATCACCGATAGTCCACGCCAAGGCTTTGGGGCATTCTCCAAAATCACCATTCTTGGTAAGATAAATAAAAGGTGCTCACTTCAATTGTATGCAGAAGAATATATTTAAAAAATGCAGCTGGTTCATGTTGGGTTTACTAACTTGTACAGCGTGCCCTATCCTGTGTTTCACTCATTGTTAGACTAAATTAGCCACACGTGCCAGTGGACCCAAATGATCCCCAAAGCGTGTGTTTGTTTTCTAAATGTGTAATGTAATGTTCCGTCCCACTTTCATTTATTAAGGTTGATTGGCTGTTTTGTATTAAGACATTGCTAATCTAATCGAATCCCCAGGTGTTATTTGTCATGACCTCTCAATCAGTGACTGCAATTATTGGATTGGTGGATTTTCCTGCATGCGGTGGATTGCAAAATCGCTGTACTGCGATGATAAAAAATATCGGATATTTTGTTTTGTCGGCAAGCAGATCCAGATGAACTATTTTTTCACATATTTTGTATCGTTCTCTTCATGCATATCAGGTAGTGACTTCCATAACGGTATAGTCGGCTTCAGTCACGATTCTGTGACGGGCCAGGTTCTGGATGAAGATTCAGAGAACAAAACAATTCAGCTGTATGTTCAGAGGCAGCCAAACAGGTAGTCGATTGTCTGCCGTTAAATACGGTCACCAATTATGCACGTGTCATTCGTTGACAGTAAATGCCCTTTTCTTTCCATGCTCAGAGCCTTTGAAGATGTGCAGGTTTTCTGGAGAGCTACTTTGAACAAAGCGCCGCCGACTCTTGTCAGCAGTGGAGTCAACCTGACCAAAGAGCTCGTGCACACTTCCGGATTTGTCGTATGTAGGAAAGGAGAGATCATCTGTGCTTTAACTTTGGAGATCCGAGATGATGACGTGAGACCCAATATTGATCTTTCCGAGATTGCTTTACATTTTAGTCAAGTACTGATGGATTCTGGAGTGAATAAAAACAAAACTGCAATCCATTTGTTGCCATAGGAACCGGAGTACAACACTTGGTTCTTCGTGGAAGTTTTTCAGGTGGGCTCAGGCGCCACCATTAACGAGACCAGCCGATTTGCCAACGTCACTTTGGCAGAGAGCGACGATCCGCGAGGTGTCGTGTACTTCGGCGTTAGCCACAGGTTTCCCACTGCCACTCCGACAACCTCCAAGCTCAGTCTCCAGCTGTACAGAAGAGCAAGCACGGCTTCAAGCATGTCTGTACGGTATCGAACTCTGGTATGATACAGTTATATGTATTTTATTCTCCTCAGCGAAATAGAAAGCACACAGGCGCACAGTAAACTATCTCGCAAAAGCAGTTGAAACGAGTGGTAAATTCCACATTTAATGATGAGAGTTACACCATAACGTGTTTGTGTCTGACCCACTTTCGTCTCACACGTGCCCCCACTATCTTAACATTTCAGTCTTTCTTTCAGCCATCCGCATAGGTTTTTTATTGATTCAAGAGCATGCACAATTCCCTCTTCTCCCCTTTTGACTTGAATGCACTCGACCAACGCAGAGACTTTGTCGTCTAGCACTCTCACTTTGTCATATTGGAGATTAAAGGCAGAAAAGTGCACTCACCAAAATCAAAACCTCACACAGAACACACACGGTGGTGCCGTGCTGCTTTCATCTTCTCAACTTTTATCAGTGGCGGATAAGAGCTTTGGTTTGAGACAAAAGCGTTGCTCAGTCAACCTCATTTTGTCTACTTCCTATTTTCAACTGAACCAAATCCATGCGCGGGATCAAACGAGAAGACTCGCGTGCGTGTTGTTGTTGTTGTTACCTGTATTTCAAAGCAAGTAATGATGGTGCTGGGGAGCTGACTTTATTGTGCCGATGTTGAGCGAAATGAAGGCGTTCCTGTTACGTATTCCCATTATAGTCCCATGTTATTCTGCAAACTAAAAACGCTAAATACGCCAATATGACAATACAACAGTAGAATCGTACATAAGACATGCAGTGGTTAACATTAATGAATAAATGGCACCATATTAGTCGGGTAATCTTTAATTGTTTTTTCAGAATGAATATTTTGTGTAGAAATGCTGTCCTGCTAAGTGGCCATTGAGATTTGTGACTATCTACAAATTGTTAAACCACACAAACAGTCAGTCATCATAATTCTGAAAATGTTTGTTGTGTTTTTGGGAAACTGCTAAAAAGTTTACCGGTACTTTTCAAAGAGGGTGTCGTCAAGAATGTCGAGCACCGTTAATGAATACAGCACAAAATAACACAATGACTCGCTACGACTAATGACTCCCTTTTTCCAAGACGATAGAAAAAAATTCAGATAAATATGAATAAAAAAATGGGTGGGTGACACAAATCTCTTTCATTTTAACTCCAACTCATTGATCTCTTTCCCCTACAGGAGCTTTCAAGGGAGGAGGTGCTCGGACCATTTCTGATCCATGCCGCTAAAGAAGGTTTAGATTTCCCTCAGCAGGAGGGCGAGCTGACCTTTGACACGGGTCACCAAAACACATCCGTAGACATTTATCTAACCCCTGACCTGCCGTCGTCTTTCCCCCGGCCGAAGCGCTTCCAAGTGGAGCTGTTCAATGCTACAGGGGGCGCCAGAGTGCACCCTGACTTCGGCCTGGCAAACGTGACCCTTGTGTCAAATGTTGCCAGTGCGGCCATGTGGGCCTTCGTTGGGAAGTTGCATCGACCGCTCGAGCCAGCAACACTCAACCAGGTGCTGCGAGGGCTCATCGATCGCACCGCCTCCGTGCTGTCCCGAGAGGAGCTGACTGCTGTGCTTGAAGCTCTGGAGAAGGTGTGCACGTTAGACTACTGGTTCCTAACCAGTGCGCTTTGGCAGAAATCATGAGGTCACATAATTGCCCCCCCCCCCAAAAAAAAATCAAGACCTGTTCAACAAATTTTTGATGCTGTTCTGCTTTTCCTGAACTAGCTGCTGGCAGTGTTCGACAGAGCATCAATTGGTTCAAGCACCCACAACTTGACCTATGACCTGCTGTGCGCCTTGGCCAACCCCAGTCGAACCGACACACGGGGCCTCAGCCACCTTGCGGAAGTGGCTGAACGATTCGCATTCTCCATCATCCCACGCAGCCGCTGTGACATGTGAGTAGACTTTTGAACACGGGACGTTTCTGCTTCCCTAACATCCGTAATTCAATACCAAACTTGAGCCAGCCTGGAACCAGCCTTAAAATGTGTCTTCTTTTCCAAATAATGCATCTCTTTGTGTTTTTTTTTCTCCAGCGGGGGCACCATCTTGGACACATGTGCACACATGTCCGTCTCTGCCTTCCAGTGGTATCCCACACAAATCAATGGACACAAATTCCGGGGTCGAAATGGAGATTTCTTCCAGCTTCCTGATACTTTGCTGGCAGTGCCGGCCGTCTCCACTCCTGACTGCGGCAACCTCAGCCGTATTCAGCTGACAGAGTTTCGAAACGACCTTTGGTTTGTCACCAATGATACGACAAATGCCCTCAATGGAAAGGTTGGGATTTAAAATCGCTATGTTGGATTTTAACCAGCAGGTGGCAGTATTACCCCGTAAAAATATAGTTTAACTAATTTGGCAATGCATCTTCTGTTCATGTGTAGGTTTTCTCCGTCAGCCTACAGGACAGTAAGTCAAGACCCCTCAGAGATGGTATCGAGGTGATATATCGTATCCACACTTCTGGTCAGCCACTTCAACCAGGACGATCGATCTGCTTTCTCTGGAACCAGACCACTGCAAGGTAGCACACCACAGAATGGATAGTCGACCCCATGGCAACCACAACGCCTTCATACTCTCGGCTCCGCACGGATGTATGAAGACTTTCGTTGCTCCACAGCACTTTAACTTGACTGCAACCAGCAGAGGCACTCAAAATTGAAATTATGGTCTATAAAAGAATAATATGGCGTCAGCTACGAGAAGGTGGGTTGCATGCGAGTCGACAATTGGGCTCCTGCAAGAAGTAATCTATAAAGTGACTCTTCATATTCCCAAAAACTGAGCAAGGAAAATAAATAACAGGCCCGTCCCTAATCCAAATAATCTGTAAAGCCGCTGCCGTGTGCTTCCCTTTATCTGTCATCCTCACATATTTGGCCAAGGTCAACTTCTTAAGGGTGTCGTCCACCGTGCCTGAGGACACTCTGCATTTGTCTGCAACTCTGAATCCTCCCACTCACCTTCAGTTTAATGAGGACATTCTGGAGGTCTACATTGGGGCTTAGAGGTTTGGCAGGTTCGGCTTTGCTGGAACCGCTCCCTGTACAATGTTAGTGCAATAATCACACTGCTGAGCGATTGGATTGAGAGAGTCATGGACGGGGAAAGGACACAAAACCCTCAGCGGAACAACTGACCTTATACCTGCCGCTATCTTAAATCAACGGGATTGCAATGCTCAAATATCTGTGACCTAGTTTCATTATGCTGTTGATTTCATGTCTGTCTTTTCGGTGGTCTAGCTGGTCATCGGATGGTCAGCACTGCAGGGTTGTGAAAGAGAGCGGGAGCTACGTGGAGTGCGCCTGCTCCCATTTGTCGATCTACATGGCCTATGCGGAGTTTGCCCCCTTCGCATCATATAACCAGGCCTTCTATGCCTCCGGGTTCATCTGCATATCAGGTACACCTCATCACCACAGCAATGACTCGTGGTGAGTTAAGAAGAATATCTCATTAGATGGTCATGGTCGTTAAAAAGAGTTTTTTTTTTTTAAATAAATCTGAATTTCAGAGAGATACCGGGATTTATTTTTACCATTTGAGTCATTTTGGCATCAGTGGAACTGTCCGCCCACCAAGACTCTGAATAAGACCACCGTCTGTTCTGTCTTCTCTTAACCAGGATGCAATCTGATGACTGAAAAACAAACTTGAATGTTTTTTTTGTTTTGGTTTTGGTTTTTTTGTTTTTTGTTTTGTTTTTGCTTGTTTCACATTCGCAAAGGTCTGGGTTCTTCTGAGTCAGGCCCAAGACTTTTAGTTATGTGCACTATTGTCATAATTGCAAACAACAACTCTCTCCAGTCCACAAAATACGTTCCTGTGCACTTTTTTCATGTCTTAACAACAGCTCCACGTTTTCTGTTTTCCATTTTAGCCTTTGCGTTGGCGATCATGGCACACGTGCTGTGCTCCCGTTTCCCCCTGTTTGCTGCCAAATTGCTCGTTCACATGATGGTGAGCTGCCTCGGAACACAGGTAATGCAAATTTTGTTCTGTTTTCAACTTCCTGTGCAGCACGGCACTACACTGCTATCCCGCAAAGGCCGCATTTAAAAAGTGCGGCGTGCCCTGTGTTTTGGGGAGGTCATTTTAAGCAACGTTCACGTTCTCCTTGTACACAGACCATGCATGCACGCCGTCCATCTGCTCAGCCACCACTCATTGTTTATTTTGATCTTTGTAAATATTCATGGCTATACAAAAGAAAAGACAAGCAGATGTCACCCGTTTGCGTTGTTTGTGGGCTCCAGTGTCCTGACGACGAAACCATGTCCCCCCCCTGCACCCATGCCCATTAAAAACGCAAGCTGTCACATGAGCAGTGAGCAAGATATGCGGTCTCTGTTTTGTCTCTATGCTCTGCGTAATGTGTGTATGTGCATGTGACTAGTGCGGGACTGGGAAATTTCCACAGGTAGCCCCTCTCTTTGGTTGACAAACATCAGCCTTGAGTCGTTGGGGGCTACGCACCTTGGGCTCAACCCGTTTATGGCCCGGAAAGAGTTCGAAATGGAAAATTCCGTCCTGTACTGTTTCCATGTCAATGTATGTTTAGGCCTCCGACTTGAAGTCGAGACACTGTGCTATTGTTAAAAAAAAAATTGTGTTTTTCTTTTGTGTTCTGGTCTCATGCCAATTGAATTGCAGACTCTAGATCCAAAGGCCTAACTAAACAGCATTTACTTGGAAGAATGGTTGTCTGCCACTGGGAATCATTGATGGGCTCAGTGCAGAGTGTGCCAAATTAGTGTCATTGTCGTCACTCATTCCGCATCTCCCAACAATGTCAAACATCGTTTGGTCGCATTATTGGACTACAGAGAGTGTACGTATTTATGAACATCCTATTTATGATGTTAAAAAGTCCAAGAATCTCGCATCTCTGACTCTATCAAATGTAATTAACACTATGAGGGATGCCCTGCGGTGTCTCGCCATCGATTTGCACCATCGGGACGAGAGCCAGTGGGCTGTTCATCTGCAGTGGCGGGGGCTGATGCCTCTGGCTGTTGGGAGAAAATTGAAGTTGCTGTTTGGGTATATGTCTCTAAGTATGACCCATGGTGGTCAGGAAAGGCCAAAACTATGCCACAGTGAGACCTTGAGAAGATGGAGCGGGTGAAGGAAATGAAAAAAAAAATTGGAGTTGCGGTAATGCCATTGTTTACTGCCTGCTAGAATATGTCCGGCTGCTTTCCTTTCACCCCAATTTTGTCTAGAGAGAGAATTGTCTAGGCCTGGCACGATCATAGCCACTACTTGTATTGTCTTTGGACAACCAGCACAGGCGCTATTGATTTAGACGCAACTAGTTGTTGGTCTAAAGATGCTCTGTACCGCGGCCTCCTCCCACATATCAAAAGAATGTTAGGTTCACTGAAGACTAGACAGTAAATTGTCCAAGTGGGAATAATTTGTTTTTAAAACTGTCCCTCGCTCAAAGTAAGCTGAGATGGGCTGCAGTTCAGCTGTGTTCCTACTCAGGAGCTCAAAAAACACAATAGAACATTGGAAACTATGCCAAATTAGGCAACAACAATTCTCATGCTAATGCTAAGCTAATGATATTCTGCTCACTCTGATTATACAATAGAAAAATGTGTTCTAAATATTTCAAATGATACCTCCATCCCTTTAAAATAATATTGAAGAAATGGCATGAATAAATGAATTGACTCATCATTTCCCCACATCGTTGATGCTTGATTACAAATTCGGATTGCATTGTCATAAAGGCACAAAAGGCTAAAACAGATCCGTTTTGCTGTCGAAACGATGACACCGAAAAATGGGAATCGTGATTTGTCCCCTGCGGCCTTCACATCAGAGATATTATTAGTGCGATGAAGTGAAGGCTTCTCCAATTTGGTCGAGCACTTTGTGTCTGCGCTCAGCAAGACAACTGAAAATTGCCTGAGTGGAATGGAAATTTACCCAACGCCATGTGTGAGGTGTTTTTGTGTGTGTGTGTGTGTGTGTGTGTGTGTGTGTGTGTGTGTGTGTGTGTGTGTGTGTGTGTGCGTGCGCGCGCGCGTACTTGGAGTGTGAGAGAGCATGAGAGAGCTTTTACTTTTTTTACTTACAATAATTTGCAGAGAAATTGAGACATAATGCAACCACAAGTACTTTCCCAGTACAGTACTTTATTAATTACATATTCACACATGCTCATAGATAGATAG
>CAAKHF010018048.1:6762-21493 GCA_901007745.1 Hippocampus kuda | reverse complement strand
ACAGGGTTACAAGTTATTGCTGAATAAAAGTTAAAGCCAATGAAAACAAAATTTAATGTTAAATGGGTTGTGATAACACCACCCCCCTGCCCCCAGCCCATCTCACACAGCCGTTCTGACTCAGTAAAGTGCCCACTGTTGTCCTTTATCTGAGTGAGTGTTTAGGTAACTCTTGTTCTGGTGAAAGGATTTCCTGTTAGCTCCGGGAGCAGCTCCGGCATTCAGGGCTTTGGTTCTCAGCCTGTAAACTCAAACGCGACAAAGTCGTTGCCTCCCTTCCCGTATTTCAACAGAGCGAACAAGCGCTTGTGGTTACTGCTGGGATTTCCAAAAGTGCCTGTGTGAAAGAGGGTCGAGTCAAGGTTTACAAGTACAGTCGGAGGATTCTCTGAGTGGGAGGACATGTCGGGAAGAAAGATCAACACCATTTTTTTTTCCTGAGGAAGTTTACCCGTTCCCATCATGACCAATCAATCAGCAAATCGAAAAACAATGAGATTTGTGTGTTTGACGTCAGAGAATATGCCCCATCCTATTTTTGTTCTTTAGACCTCAAGCGTTTGGGGGGGGAAAAAACTGAGTTTTCATTGTGTGCCTGTGAGAGAGCGAGAGTGAGAAACTCATGCAAGTTGTATAATTGGCTCTGAGGAATGGAAACAACTGGGACAGAGAACCGCGGTCAGGACTTGTTTTCGGCCGGGGACCAAATATGAGCCTTGCCTTTCATGTTGCCGTTTTCTCATCATGAGACATCAACAGACCTGATAAAGATCACGAGGCATGTTTCGATACAGTGTAATGTTCTTGTCATTTTCTGCCTTTTTTGGCTGTAAATCTTGGCTAATGTCCTCCTTGTGCCGTTATCTTTGTGCTGGGATTAGCTATGAATATTAACAGGCAGCAAAATTGCCGTCTCTCTCTCTCTCTGATTCTCTCAAACTCTTTATCCTCCTGGAAATGACAATGCACATCCTGTGTGACTCATCGGTTTGACCAACGATGATCTTCCCTAATCTAATTAGACAGTCCGGTGCCCCACTTTATGTTTTATTATCCTTACCAGAGAACTCATCAAGGATCCCTGCGGAACTCCTTGTAAACAAGCACGACTTTGTTTAAATGTGACCTTACTTGGAAAACCCAAACCATGATGTAACCACGAAAGTGGAACATCCAAAAAGTGGTGCAATTTGGAGTTCAAACAAAATGTTTTGGAAGAACAGGCCGCGGAATAAAAAAAAAAAAAATGAAGTTACATAAGATGTCAGGTGTGAAAGTTTGTCTTGAAATTAGAGCAACTGTTAAAAGTCAACCGACGTCATTGAAGGATTGTTTTCCTCTTTGGAGGTTTCACTGGACTGCCAAGTCTGTCAAGTTTGTTGTACAAAGTTGATATCATGATATCATGTGCTCGACTGAAAAATGCGGTCCTCTCGTGATCTCCTTCTTTAGCCATCGAACATGCGCTAGTCCACTAATACTAGTATCATGATTCAGTTTCTGTTAGTCTCCAGGAGGTGGCAGAGGTGTTCCGACGCATCTTTACCCATTTTGCTCCGTCGTTCTCGTTCCTTGTCGATTGCTTTCCGTTTTTATTGTAAATAGTCATTTTGTTTGCCTCAGTTATTCTCGGTTGCTCTTTGCCGTGATTTCATTCTTTTGTCCTTTTGAGACAAGCAATCCCCCTTTGTATTTTTGTCGCCTTTTTTGGCCCGCTTTTTGTTTCTCTCGTTTTATCCCGGAGTGTTGACCAGCGTCATTATTTGTACTTTTGTCGGTCTTGCGTTTGTTAATAAACCTTTTATGTCCCATAATCTTATGTTTACGTTCGTGGGATCCACCCGATAATTTTGGAACACTACAGAATTATCAAACCATGGATCCCGTAGACCTGGATAATTCTGGGCAATTCTGGATAATTCTGGATAGTTCCGGAATGTTCCAAAAATGTGAAAATATTCATCAAATGCTCTTCTTTTTTTTTTATGTGTAATGTCAAGCACCAGTTTCGTCTCGATTTAAATACCACGATTGGAAAACACAATCTTGAGTTAATCACCCTTGAACAACGTCATAAAAGTGTGAAAGCTTCTCGACTGGAATCGTTCATCGCTAAATCAGAAGATCAACGTTCATTACATATGCCATTCAAAAAAAGGCAACGTTTGAACTAACCACAATCAATATTTTAAGTGTAATTGAAATGAACAAAAGTTGGACAACGGTCCCTGTTCTGCCTGTGGAATGAACCATATGTTGTTATATGCTGTATAAGTGTAATGCAAATGGGATCCGTGTCATTGTCTGTGCTCGCGAGCGACTCCCTGCCCTTTGTGGACTCCGTTTTAGCAAATGTCTGTTGACCAAACAGCTGGTGACCTCAAAATTACTTCCATGAACTTTCCTCTATTTCCAGAAAAAGCACAATATAAACAGACACAGGAGAGGCCACGGCGACCTCTCACCTTCGGCCTGGTTCTCCTGTTGGCCCCTACCTTGCCTGGTAGCTCCGATATAACTTAGCACATTGAGAATGCACAGCGGGGGTTTGAAACGCTTTGCGTTATTAAAACCTCTTTGCGCAGCTTATTGTGTCACACAGGGCGTAATTCGGTGACAACTGTTTGCACAGTTGACCCGTTATCAGTAGAATGCATCATAGAAAAGTGGAACGAGGGCAAAAACAAAAGATATTATTCATTGTAGTAAAATGCTAATACATTCACGACAATTGTGATGGTGTTCGCATTTTTTTGTATACGTGCAGTACTTCATGCAGTGGGATGAACCTTTTACCCGATTCCGATTTGTCAAGGAACGAGCGGAACTGCTGACACCGCGGATGATAAACAAAACTGGGGGACGGGGGGGCTTTACAGAACTCTATAGTAGTATTCTATTTTTGGAGTTTGACTGCTTGCCTTGACTGTCTTCTGCATGCCAAGTGAACTTTGACAGTTTGGAGGACATTTGTTTACCCTGCAAACCAGGGCGTTCATTGGTGCATCGGATGGACACACGCCGCGGTTGCACAAGATTGCCCGAACACATGGCAGAACACGAGATCGAGACAATAATGGATCCAGCCGTCTTAATTGGCTGAAATGAGTCGCCTCACTTCCTTCGAGAATCAGGATGTCTTCAACGGAGGGAGGATACAGCCGGTGGTTTCCTCTGCCGTTGTCACGCCTGTAATAAGCTCTTTCGTATTCTCAAATCAAGGTTATTCGTTTCAATCAGAAACCTGTTGCGAATTCCAAACTGCAACTGAAAAATACTCCACACAAGCCACACAGTCTCGCAAGTGTTTCTAAACATTAAATACCAAACTTGGCGCTGCTGTTCCCCACGAAACATAAAAAGGAACAAGACGCACGCAAATACTGGCATGCGCAAACAAAAAGAAAGAACAGATGGCACTGAGCGTTAATACCCTCATTTCCCCACCAAGCCATAAACAGATCAGAGTCGACCGCACGCTTTTGCAGCGCTTACATCAACCTGTAGGGGGCAGTCTAGCTCCACAAATCGGGTCAGGTTCAAGCCGAGAATGAAAGAAGTTTTCGCTGCTCTCCGGTACTGTACTTCCCAAAAGTGTGCTTCTTATGACTGGTCAACACCAAGAGGCCTGTGCGCTGTTTCCTTTTTTTCTCTTTTTAATCGGTCTGCCTATAATCACTGGAATGAAATAATGTTCGAGACACGTTCATGCTGCGAAGCGAAATCAAAGCCACATTAACTCACAACCAGAATGTGCACAGGAATGCAAGTAGAATGGAATTCAGATCCTCTGGAAGACATTACACAATGAATTCCCTACCCTGCAGGAATACAGTAACATGAACGAAACGCATTTTTCAAACTGTTGGCAAATCAATCTCCATGAGGACTGCTGTCAATCAACAATGTGGTTGCTCTTTGGCTATGTTGGATGTACAAAGCTTCTTTTGAAGATCACTGTGGGTTTCGGATCTTGAATTAATTGGCTTGAAAATCAGCCTGCTTTTAAGCTATTTATCTTCAGTTAAAAATGGGCCTTTAGTCACATCAAACCAATAAGAGAATGAGAACACTGGGAGAAATGGAGACCTAAATCTCATCTTTTTTGGAATAACCTGAAGTGGACAAGAAAATGTCCCTTTTTTAAGAAGAATAAAAAGTTGTGCAATTTCCTGAAATAAGATTTTGTTGAATTTACTCAGTTCATCAAGTGGTTGCACAAAAAAAAAGAAATCATCTGGATTCAGATGCATTTTATTTTTAAATTCAACGAAACATCTCCTAAAAAAATGCATCCAGATCCAGATGATTTTATTTTGTGCAACTACTTAATGAAATCAAAGCGAGTCAATTCAAAAACGCCATTTGGATTTTCAATGTACTTAGTGCTGTTACAAACAGTACAAGAAATAGAACTCAAATGTAACACGTGAAGTAAAAGAAAGTTCTGAAATAAATACACACTGTTTAATAAACAGGCTGTGTTCGGTACATGTGTGAGGAGGTCGGCGAAGAGAAGGGGTCGATGATCAAACAGGGCCCAAGCTTGTATGAGTCAGTTTGTGGCTTGAGAAAAGGAACTCTGGAACGTGAGAAGAACGTACGACAAACTGATGACGAATCAAAATGAGACACGCGGTCTTTGAGATAATGGGTTGCAGGTGAGGAAGGCAGAATCAGGAGAAGGTGGGGGCACAAGACACGCACATGCACACACACTCACAGACACAGATGGAAAGATTTGTTTTTTTTTTTTTTATTCTTTTTAAATTCCTGTTGGTTTTAATTCCCATCTGTCGATGTCGCTATGTTGTAAGAAGTCCGTCCTTTTTGTTTTGTGAGCTGTTTTGCAGCCAACAATAGCTGCATGGCAGCAGACCAAAAAAAAAAAAAAAAGGACCATTTGCTCTTTGTCTCTGAAACCACAAGAAAGCAGTTGAGATTGTCACGCTATGACCGGAGAAATGCGATTTTGCGAGTTGTGGCGTCCGCCCACATAAAGTCCCTTAAGTGCATTGTAAGTACTGTACAGTTTGTTGACCATGAGAGGCCAGTCTCACTGTTTGCATTGTGTGCGTATGTGCCTGTCGCGTGTCTTCCATCCCAAAGGCTTCTCTGTCTGGTCTCCAGACACACAAAAAAAAAAAGAGCATTTCCTTGAAAGTAGGCCTTCTTGAATGAAAAGCAGATGCAGTTTTCCAACAGCAGACGCTCTTCGATTGACGTGTGACTGTAAGTAGAGAGGAGGTCGTTTGGAATGCAGCTTAATGTGCTTCATGTGGCCGTGTGGTACTCGGGCTTCTCTATTTGGTTTAGTCATGAGAAAATAGTTCACTCCCGATTGCGGCAGGTTAACTTGAAGCGAAGAAAAAAAACCCATATGGGGACGCACCAAGATTCAGAAAGTAATTCCTTGGCCCATGCTGAACACTTCCACAATGTTTTTTTTTTTTTTTTTTTTTAACCAAATTAGTGAAGGTCCAGCTTCATGGGATCGGCTATTTGACTCCACATGATGCCAAAACCTTACATTGCAAGTGCCATAGCCGCCTCAACATTACTGCTGACAGTCTCGGCTCCAGAGGTCCAAATCTTATATAAGCTAAAGTTAGCCTTTATTCTTGCAATCTCCTTCCCAGAATGCACCCCCATCATATTTTTTCTTTTATTTTTTTAATGTCGCTGTATTTCTTCCAGCTCAGTCGACTGTGGATGCCATGTTGTGGTTGTTTGGATGGGAAACACACCAAAGGGGAGAGAGTGTTTATTTGCCAACAGCTGGCTCAGCAAGTAAACCTCGGCCCGAGGTTCTACCCCAAACACCCGTGAACTTTACGTCTATCGTGTGGCCTCAGTGAACTGGAATTGCAACTTAAAAAAAAACCCAAAAATCAAACGGCTTATCTTGTTGTGACTATGCGGCGAGGTTTGAAATATGCAAAGCAGTACAAGCGATCAGGCCCTTGCTGCGATGGAGGTTTGAGTTCTTCTATTCATTACGATTGTGCACGCAACTCCTGCTGGGGTCACCTTTTTTTGATTTTTTTTTTTTTTAACCCCCATGTTAACCTCTTTCTCCCGTCGCCGTCCATCTACACACACACACACACACACGTGCATGCATATAGAATGCTGGCCTACTAACCCAGCTATCAGTCACCAACCGTGTGACCTGCCACGTGCAACAAGCCTGTCCAGTGTGCATAAACTGCACGTCCGCCGCGACTGACAAGCTCTAGCTTGTGAGCAAACTGGTGATGCTCACAATACAGTCCAGGTCAAGGAGCAGGAAAAAAAATGGCACAGCAGCACAAATTGTACGAGTGACATGATTACTGCTGAGGAAGGTCTGAGAGCTCTTGGTCTAACTTTTCGCATAGCTGATTATTTCAGTGAAGACCTGACTTGACTTACTCGTCGTTTCTTGTGCAAATGTTTCAAATGAACCATGTGTGCGCAGGAACAAGCGGTTTTAGACTAACGGGCGCACGTTGCAAGAGCCAAACACATCATCATCTCATACTTGTGTTTTTGCTTTGCTGTACACTGTATTTCGTTGTGAACAAAGGCAAACAGCCAGGGCGCAGGCTGCGGCTGGAACCAGCTAGATCAGACCGGTCGCTGGTGGGGGGGAGGGGTGTGTGGTGGTGGTGGTGAGGGGGGGTATCTGGATTGCGGTTGTTGGTGAGGATGAAGAGGAACTCGGGGCTATAAGGAATGGCTAGAATGGCTGGAGGAGGGGAGTGGAGGAGGTTAAGTGTTTTCCAGGGTGGATGGATGGTCTGGCAGGCAGACAGCTCTCGGGTCCCCCTCTAACCCCTCCCTACCTTGGTCAGTGATGTAATGCAGGCGAGTGCTATTTATAGCCACGCTGCTACACAGCTTCCATAGCGTCAGCACACTGGGCGACATTGATCAGCAGTGAAAGTCTCTGTGAGGATGTGAGCAGCAAGCATCATTGGCGCGCAGGCACAGAAACTGAGTGTTGCCTTTTGCTTGGCCCCCGATGTGAATATAATTGGAAGCGTTTTCAGAAATTAATCCTGAGTCAATATCACTGCAAGGTGCCTTTCAGACTTTTCATCATATTAAGTCGGTGTTATGCTGTAAGAGATGCATATTAGTCAAATAAACACATTGGAAAAAAATAAATAATGAATTTGGCACACGCAGACACCATAAAAGAAAATAGCAAATATGTGAGTTTGCTGACGGGGGTAGGGGGGGGCATATTTGTATAACGTGCTTTTAATAAGCACGTGGCAGGTCTTCACTTTGCAACATGTTTCAGTTAGCACTGAAGCCTGCTAACTGCCTGAAGCCTGCCTGTGAGCTGTTAATAATAACAGTATATTTCAAATTTCGATTGATATTTCACAATGACAGAGTGGACATGATGAGCTTGATATGAATTACAAAACATTAGTGTTACTTGTGAATAGTTACTCCGCCCCTGGCCACTGTTTCAGCCTCTGTTTGATGAAAGACAAAACGCTGCATCATCGGGTTTTCTGAAAGAGGCGATTATCCCATGACAGTGTGGACAGCAGTTTCATATGCTAAATATTCAGTGTAATTAAGAAAATAGGATACACTTGATCAAACCGACTGGTTTTCTCACGTAACTTGAATGTGCAGACTGAACCATGTCTGGAAAAAAAAGATTCAGTATGCACAACGTAGTCAGCGGAGCAGTGTGTGGGCCATGCCAAAGTAATCTACACGCAACGACATCCACTCATCCGCAGTCCTAACGGCGACAAGTCCGACAAAATGGATGGGTGGAAGTATAAGTTCAAGCTGCATCTGCGCTGTGGCTTGCCTTGCGGTTTTGTGGTCAAGTACACTTCAGTCACGCCCTGACTGAAGTGTCCGCTTCCCTAAAGCGATACTCCAGAGTGTAAATTGAGTCTCCCATTCAGTTCTGTACTTATTATTTTTTTTGTTGCAATTTCTGTCATTCAATTCATCGAAAGCCACACCCCCTTTCAGTCCCGCTCTGTCAGCTCTCGTTAGAGTGTGTTTGGTTCATCCAAAGTTGTTTTTGTGATTTCAGGTAGGCCGTGATGACTTTCGGTGAAGTAACGCCCCATTGTATAACCTCAATTTTTCAATCCTTCTGTCTGGTTTTATTTTTGGATCCTTCTTTCCTGTTCGACCGGTTCTTAGCTGCTCTCGGCAAGCCGTCACATGACACGAGCTGCGCTGAATTGTACCTCCCTGTTCCCTGCTATGAGTTCTGTAGCCTGAGGGTCTAGACAAGTCGACTCCTTTGCCTTGCACAATACAAAGCAACAGAGCGGTAGATGGCTCCCGATAAACCCTCCGTCCACACCTGACCCCTTCCCACCCTGATAACCTCATGAGAGGTCAACATTACCTGACGTCTTCTGTTGTTTTCGCAAGGATTTAAGCAAAGGCCACATACTGTAACTGTGATCTCCAAAGCCAACCTCAGACAATAAGACCTCCTTACATCTGTCAAAATCCAAACTTGTTCCTTGAGCTGCTGACTTTAAATAAGTCCCGTGACAGCAAGCTCTTTTAGTGTAGCGTCCGATTAGTCCACGCGTCGACGTTGCGACCCCACGTCGATGTTTAAGGCTTCAAGTCGACGAATTGCTAATCGCGTATGTTTGACGTCCAACTGGCCGCTTTACAGTAGACTTTCGAGTTAGCCGTCTACTGCCGTCTTTGGCCTGGAACGCTCTGTGGGGTAATGAAATATCCGGTCAATCATTTTCATACATCCGCACGGGTCAGAGAGTATGAAAATAAGATAATTGTGGGTGACAATAGCGGTTAGCCTCGCTAACTTTGGTTATTCCAATCAACACTTAATTCATACGAGTCGGACCGCGGGAATGGCGGCAAGAAACGAGCCCTGCGGCAAAAAGTGAAGCTACGTTTGTAATCATGGTGAGTTGTCTTTTTTATGATTTATTTTATTTGTTCCTATGGTTAAAAATGTCATGACGTGAAAACGGTTTGTGGCGCAAAGGCTCGGAGTCCACTTTTCTGTGCTGAGAAAAAAAAAAAATCAGTGACGTCATCGGTTGATTGACTTCAACTCGACTTTCATGACTTTATAGTTGACTACAAAAGTATCATTAGTCATTCAACCCCGATGACGCGACGGACTGGTCGCCAGTCAATCTCATCGCATTCACACTCATCCAGTTTGTCTTTCATGAGGGCCACTTGCCTCGCCCGTTTGTGAAAAAAAAGAGAGATTCTCTTGAGCAACATGCCCCAAACGTGTTGCGTGGTTTTGTTGCGTTCATGTTGTATGCGTAGAGAGCACTACTTAACCACCAGTTCCCTTTCGGTTATGTGTTCCGTAGCAGGCCTTATGACCAAAGCAAAGTCGGTTTTTAGGTCACGCACACACCACAAATTCCCTGTCTGCTAAGCCCTTCATTATTTAGTCCTTACAAGGCTCTGTTGTGTCATTGTCTATGCCACTAGTTGCACTCATTTTAGCTTGGTTTCGCTGAATCATCTGAATTGCAGTGTGGTGTAAGATGTCGCAAAGTGACAGAATGACACAAACGCACATTTTGCTGATGATGCACTCAAGTGACCTTACTGTCAGTGCTCGGGATCTTGCAGTCGACCCTCGAACCATCCGTTCCGATCATAAAATCTTGAGTAACTGCGCAGGCAACGTTTCAAACCATTCTGAGCCGTCTTGCGAATATGTCATCTCAGAAAGCGTAACTTCATAAACCACTCGGTCGTAACTTCAACAAGCGCTCGTCGGCACTCGGGGTTGCTTTTTCACGGCTTTGAATGTGAGTCTGCCTGGCCGTGTTTATTCTTCTTCACTCGATGCGCACGCCAAGAGTTATTCCTTTCACAACGCACCCGATGCTGCGCACCGATGCCAAGGTTGAGTTTTCTGACTTCAACTCGGATTCCCGCGGCCTTCTTTCAAGACACTCATTAAAGTCAATCGTGTTGTTGTTTTGACCTACGGAAAATAAAACGCCGAATACCGTAGTATTGACTTGAAATGAATAAATAATGCTCGGCGAGGGAGCACAAAGGAGAACAAGCGGGTTTTGAAATTGTTTTTCCAAAACTGCCCGAGAATGGAGAAGTTGAAATGTGGGCACTTGGTTCCATGGATGAAGAACCATACTTGTGAATTGTGAAGGTTTGCGGAAGCTGGGGTGAAACCTCCACTGACACAATGGACCAAGAATGAATCCAATCTCTCTTTCTCGAGCTCATACGGGTGCAGCTAACATACAGCTAGATTGAAGTACTGTATTTAGAATGAGGTGAAAGGCTCTCCTTGCCAGGTACATTCCCTGCTGTTTTTGTTTTTCAAAGTTCGATGAGCGTGTCCCGCTATGCGGGCATGCTCCAAACTACCTGAATAGCTTCTCCTCCCAGGCTCAATTCCAGGAACTGAGGGTATGAATTTCTTTCCTGTACCATCCCCACCCACTCGCACTGCAGGCCTTGGATGGGTAAATGACTGACTCAGGAGTCCTTTTTATGTAAAAAAAATGGCTCTTATTCAAGATGGGGAAGATCCAAATATGGTCATTTGCTGTGCTTCCCCCCCCCCCCTTCCCTGAGTTTCTCTCAAAAAGAGCACAAAGTTGGAGAACGCAGATATTTTTTGGCCCGCTGCATGTTTTTATTTTTTCTGGCCCGTTTCATATTGTGATAATAAATGAAAAAACATGGCCTGCATCAGAAGGTTAGGAAAAACAGATGGAAAATATGACACCGTTAAAAAAAAATTAATAAGACATTCGAACAAATGTTGAAAGTGTGCCACAATATTTTTTCATTCATGTTTTTTTTATTTTATTTTTAAATTTTACAAGCTTTCATGCATTACAAAAATAACAGGTTTATATCCATCTATCGTTCGCCTAATAACATCATTGCTCAAGTCATATTTGAACGCATTCGCAAAACAAGAAAACCCCCCACAAATTCAACAAATAAGAGTTCAGGTGCCTCCATTCAAATTATCCAGATTACTATGACCTCGATGGCCGAGGATCTGCACAGATATAAAGAAATTTTAAAAAAATATATCTTTTTTTTTTTGCAAGCATGTACACATTTTTTAAAAATATATATATTGTGACAGTGAGTTAAAAATTGCTTTGGCAATTATGCTACTAGACTCACCGTATGATGACCTCCAGTTTCTTGGATTGGTTTTAACATGTTATACAAATGCCGGATGTGATGTGCATCTTGTTTGTACTTTTCTGTACGTGGCCCTCATCGGAAAGCGTTTGGACATCCTTGTTATGTCCAGTAGCATTTACGACACAATTCAGTCACGACATGCGTTCAGGTACATTCCTTTATTGTTACCTGAAGCGTTGCGCTGCCTGATGGATTTAATGTGAGTAGCAACTGACAAGAGGTTATCATTCAGTCATCTCTTTTGTGGCACTCCCTTGGCACCGACCCAACATTCTGCCAGTTAGATAACACGTTCCTCCCCACGTTGTCAACGGCCTTTCTTTTCATCCGAGGTCAATGATGCCTTCAGGTGTGCTTTGGTGTCACCGTATTGTATTGCCTGCTGCCCTCATTGGCTTTTCCACACTCCTGTGCCATGTGTACAATTTCGAATCTGGTTGATGTATTTTTGATACAAACACTTACTATTGTATTTTTTGTTTACAATATATTAGCTCTGCAGTGGTGTCTTGAGATGACTTCACAGCAAACAGTCTTTGGCAAATTGTGAGCAATTCTTCCAAAAAAGGCTTCAAGCTCTTTAATGCCACTTCTAGTTGAAGTATGCTGTCAAACTAAACATCAAACCACCACAGTGAGAAACCTCGTTGCCGACGACATCTCAAGGCTGGTGCCGTGAGATGTATTAAGTAAAAAATATTTTTCAAGTAGCCGCTACTTATATATTGCTTGGTACTGCGTGTTCCGTTCCAGGAAATCAGATCTGTCACCTTTTAAAATGTTGCCCAAAAGCTATTTTTTTTAATCCTTTGCTTTGACAGATCTGCTTCCTGGTGTCCACTTTCCGTGGCCGACTGTTTTCCGAGGACAGCTGTGCTGCGCTGGCGCTTTTCTCTCACTACTTCCACCTCAGCCAGTTCTTCTGGATGCTCATACAGGTAAGAGCATGTGTCAGTTCGCTCTCGCAACAGTTGACCATTTTCCTCTGTTTCTCTTCATTCATTTGACAGTTGACGTCTACAATGACATATTTATGGACAAGGAAACCCAAATAAATAATAACATGATGTAGATTTTGCCATTAGTCCTTCACAGTTGAATTGTAATCTGCAGGCAAAGCACAGGCATCACGTAACGTTGACCCAAAGTGCTCCATTTAAATCCTTTCCTCCTTCCTCACCCGTTAATCATCCCTTATAGCACAATAGTCCCCTATTTGAAAAGGATCCACATCAAAACATGACAAAGTATGTACTGCTTTAAAAAAAAAAAAAAAAAAAAAAGAAGCATCTCCTGACTTTCTCTTTTGCTCTCATTGTCCCCCATTTGTCCTCTTGCACAAGTCACGTACACTCACTTTGTTTCCATCACCCACTGGCCTTTGGCAAATCGTGTCATAATTATTATAATCTCCCCGGGCACCTGTTCTATTATTGGTGCAGTATTAGAAGATTATCTCTTTAATTAGACTACTCCAGAGCTATCGCAGTGTTTGTTATACTTAATGTGACTAAACGTTGCTTCTTTTTTTTGTCAGTTGATACCTTCACATAACATATAATGACATGATTTGAAATATGAATATCTGAGCAACTACATCTCCTAGGCACGTCCGCGACCCTTGTGGGGATAAACGGATTACAAAATAGATGGATGGATGGATGTGTTGAATACTATTATATAGAATTTAAAAGAAATATTATTTTACCCAAACCCACCTGCGGCATTGTCAGAGAAACAGTCACATTTTTGAGTGATAAACTGATGAACTGAAAGCAATGTTACGGTGAAGACAGTTCGACTCACTAACACGTCAAGACATCAGCTCTTGAAGGGACGGAGGCTGACAGTGAAGATACGACAGTATATCACAGCCACTCTGATTGGAATTGATGGCTGTCACCAAACCTCTTTGTCCTCCCCAAAGTCTTTCCATTGATCCCAGTGATGTCGCACCGCACCTATCAGGCAGACACTCAGAGCCCAGCTCCTGATATTAACAGGCGCCAGCAAACCAATCGCAAACCACAGCGAAATCAATACATGCGGCATGCGTAGGGAAGGGAGGTTGGGGTGGGGGGGGTGTTTATCTGTGCCAGTGGATGAGTGGGCGTGCTCATCTAATGGGCAGGGGAATATCCACTAACACACTGCCAGCAGGCATGCAATATCTGGATCCAGACCGGATTGTTCTTGCTTGGCTGTAAGGCAGGGCTCAATGCATCGGCTTTTAGGGAGGCTGCGTATCGTTACATAACCGTGCTCCTCTTTTTCAGTCTATCGAAAATATTAGCTTGCACTTTGTCTTTTGCTGGTTTGTCGCACAAACATTGCAATGTTTTGCCTTGATACGCTGCCAACGGAGCATGATGCTCCTGTCCAGTCAGTGACCCAGCAGGTATTCATCCTAACAGTAGAGGCAACAACAAGTGGTCATTTAACCTTAAAATAACAGCTTGATGGTACGCTGGCTTGGATGTAATAAAGAAAATAGTGTCCTGTCATTGCTATGGTGACCACCAAAGCACCTACACGAGCAACCTACAGACCAACCAGGACTGTGTTAGCGCAAACATTGGGGTGCTCTACAAAGTGCTTGTAAAGATAGACAAAGCCTTTTCGAGATATTATGGAACAATGTGGGTGATTTTTGAAGTCCTTTTCGAATCACTGTTTTTCACAATCAACGTTGTTGATTGAACCAGATCACATAACTTGGCCGTATGAGTCTGCGACTGAATCATAACGTACACTGAGGAACAGCTTAGATGGGCAAACAAAACCTATGCATGTCCTATTGAATTCATGCATGAAATCATGATGCACAAACTTTTACATTATTTAGGAGTGTTATTTCCTTTTGTCTGTAATGAAGTAAAATACTGTCCAGAGCTATTTATTTATTTATTTTTGCTTGTGTCATAAGGAGTTAGAACAGATTAATAGAATTTCCATTCATTTTAATGGGGAAAGATAGTTTGAGATACACATTTTTGAATCACGATCATGATTATGAAGCAAATTATCCTCTTAATTCAAGGCCCCACTATATTGAACTGCTAAACATATCTTGATGCAAACTTTGAAACTTTCAATCTTGGTTGAATTGGTCAGAGGCTTGACTGTATTTCTTAAAAACAGGACATATGGTTTTCCTTGGACCCATTTTGACATTTCTCTCAGACACAATCACCAGGAAATAAACATACTTGTCTAGATATCCACGAGAAAAACATTCTATTTTCTATGCTCTTCTTCCAACTTTGACCTTCACTATCACAAGTCAGTGAGTTCACCTCAAAGGCAACATCATCCGTTTATTGTGACTCGCCGGCCCGGGCCGTCTCACATCCAAGGCAAAGGCCGATCTGGCTTCTGACATTTCCCTATTGTCTCCGTGACGCACACTTCAGCTGTTACACAAGCGTCGTGCGGTTTTGCCGGCCGCACATGTGTTTCTGTGTCCGTTGCGATACTTGTTACACAATGTGGTGATGATTATGGCAGAGCAGAGGTTGCCTGCGGAGGAGGTCATCATCCCATAACCTCC
>CAAKHF010018047.1:0-13170 GCA_901007745.1 Hippocampus kuda | reverse complement strand
GGGGGGGGGGGTAGTGGGTTGCTTGTGTGCGTGCGTACTTTTCTTTTTTTGGGGGCAAAATTCACCTTTTCTTTAGCTTGTTTTCTTTAAAAAAAAAAACAATTATTGATGATGTGGAAAACGATCCCAACTGTGAGTTTTTTGATCCGTTGCACCACTAAGTGGTAGGCACCACAAAACTCAAGCAAGTTCCATGTTCATTTAAATAAGCACAGAGTACATCCGGTTTAATATTGTAAAAGGCATCAACAAGTCGAGTGTGTGGCAGAAAAAGGTTGAAAACAGATGATGATGACACGTTATTCTTGCAAATGAAGAGCAGCCAGCAAATAGTAATGTTAGCGCTTCTGATTCACTTGCTGCTCGCGACGTCAATGAGAGTTGCACTGAACAATAATGGCCGTCCAAACATTTTATAATCCACTTATCCTCGCGAACAACCATTCCTCAAAATCACATCTAGGGACAAGTTAGAGTGTTCCATTGACCTGAATAATGGCCATGTATTAATTAATTAACTTAATGATCCGCTCTTACGATAAAATCAGAAATACATGAACAGATGCATACAAATACATGTCCTGTCACCTTATTTTTAGCCTGTCCAGGATCATCATGGGCGGCCCGGTAGTCCAGTGGTTAGCACGTTGACTTCACAGTGCAGAGGTACCGGGTTCGATTCCAGCTCCGGCCTCCCTGTGTGGAGTTTGCATGTTCTCCCCGGGCCTGCGTGGGTTTTCTCCGGGTACTCCGGTTTCCTCCCACGTTCCAAAAACATGCATGGCAGGCGGATTGAACACTCTAAATTGTCCCTAGGTGTGAGTGTGAGCGTGCATGGTTGTTTGTCTCTGTGTGCCCTGCAATTGGCTGGCAACCAATTCAGGGTGTCCCCCGCCTACTGCCCGAAGACAGCTGGGATAGGCTCCAGCACCCCCCGCGACCCTAGTGAGGATAAAGCGGTTCGGAAGATGAATGAATGAATGAGGATCATCATTGCAAACTTCTCAATATGTTTGTAGCCTCTTTTGCCATGTATTTCTAAACACAAATACACACACATACTGTATATTAGAAATGGCTTAAATGTCTCTGTAAAACCGGTATTAGGAACTGTTTTCCTATTAAGGTCTTTATATATGTAAATATACATATATATGCACACACACATATGCACACA
Organism: Hippocampus kuda; assembly: GCA_901007745.1. Classification (NCBI taxonomy): domain Eukaryota; kingdom Metazoa; phylum Chordata; class Actinopteri; order Syngnathiformes; family Syngnathidae; genus Hippocampus; species Hippocampus kuda. The sequence continues at coordinate 11,993 of CAAKHF010018047.1, read as the reverse complement.
TACGTTCACGCACACACACCCAAAGTGTTATTGGTTAATTATATGTGCACTGTAATTGGCTGGGTGTACGGCTAGGATAGGTTTCAGCTCACCCAGAACCATAATGAGGAGGATAGGCACTATATATTGATGGATGACTCATGTTGGCTGACATGTTGATTACCACTTAAGTAGATGTAGTTGTGATTTCTAAATTTCCATCAGCAAGTCGCCTTGATCATCAAATCCCACACCAGCCGCTCCCAGCCCCCATGCTTCCATGGAGATACCTGTGACAGCTAAACAATATCCTCTGACTAAACAGGACGTGGCACTCACCAATGCACACTCATACCGCCTGTTTAAACAGAAGGGCTTCCCAGTGCAAGTGATCCTGTAGCAACAACCACGATTGTGAGTTTTGCAAACAGTCTTCTAACTGTTTGGTCCAAACTGGAGATACACTGAAAGGGATGGCTGATTGATAAATATACCGTAGTTGAATGAACACTAACGCTAGGTCTGATACATGCAGACTGTCCACAGAATATGTTTCATACTGGTAATTACTGTTTAGCATGCCTATTCTACTTTCTCCATAGTACAAAATAGTCAAACCTATAGAGTCTTACTATTTTGGGGGGCAGAGAAAAGTGCTTTGGCCCCTCGCATAGGTGGTGAGCCCATGGGGAGGAGCACCCACGTTGCCTCTTCGGACAAGCTTCATAATATAGAATACCTTCATGGACACACTTCAGTCTAGTTACCGACTACCACAATCATTTCAAATGTTGGGTGAATGGGGTTATTGCTTGTCATGGAGAATGAGGCCAGACTATTTTGGTGCCATCTTGATGTGACAAGTGCTACTTTTAGCTACTTATCAACAGAAGGCAGACATTCCAAGAGTCTTGCATGTGTCAGTAAAGAGTAACATGACTGGTTCCTAAACAGAAGAGTCCAGTGCAAACCAGTTGTTGATTGTTAACAAAACTCAAGAAAGTTCCGCGTTCATTTAAGTAAGCACAGAGTACAGCTAAATGCCACCATAATAGGAATGCTGGATTGACCTCAGAGTCATTTTAATTCTTCAGCTAAACCAATGACAAAACACAAATTCCAGCCAAACATTCGTTTAGGGGGAAGAAAAAAAAAAAGACCTTTTCACATTTGCCTAATCAGAGGCGTTTAATTACATTTTTGTTCGAATATAACTACTAACCAAATGAACGTTGGATATGTCATTTGAATTGAAAGAGATCACATCATGTCATAATTTAGGAATGTTGTCTGTAGTAGCAATAACAAAAGGTGGGAGGGGTGAAGTTGATTTTAAAGTATGATGTTCCTACTTCTTCCTTTCATAACTTTGCTGCTATGAAATGGGAATTTCTCCATTGCGAGACTAATAAAGGTTTTCTTATCATATCTTATCTTAAGACAGGTTCAAAAATGATCTTAATGCAAAACAGAAAATAAATCAAAAGTGATAAACATTTGCTTTCAGGTTTGGAGGAATCTTTTAAGTACTTACTGACATATTTTTGATATTACATGAAATATACAGAGAACAAAGAGTAAGATGAAAGACGTTTTTTTTAAACTTCCTACTCCCTTTTGAACATGTAAACTGTGCTTAACGATGACTATAGATGTGCTTTCTCTTCTCTTTAATGTTTGTTTTGACTTTCCATTCTAATCTTTTCTCTTACTTGCTTATATGTTCAATAAACAAACAAACAAAAAAAGATCAAAGATAGATGAATAGTGTTTCCACAGGGGTAGGGAAATTCACAAGCATTGCAAAACATTTCCCTCACTGAAGACATCCACTCTCTATTATCTTTTCAAAAATAGATTGCTTATACCCACTCTACTGACATCATCATGACAATTCCCACACTCATGAGAGCAGAGTGTTGCTGCGTGATGGGCGTGGCCTGACCTCAGGTATCCTGTCAGTCGTGTGTGCCGTGTGAAGTGTTGCAGAGTGTTCTGCAGGCAAATCACAAGTGCAGATAATGGAGAGAGTTGACAGGAACTGGAGCAGCCTAGCAATTGTGTTTCCCTTCTCTGATTTTAAGGAAGCTCCCCTTCCCACAGAACAGACATTCAACAATTTGTCTCCTTCCTCCTTCTTGATAGTCAGCTGTTTCCACTTTACAACCACGTGCCTCTGTCTCATTTATAGATATTCATTTGTGTTTCCCATGTCGGTGTCGATGATAGCATGTTGAGTAGTTGTGCGGCTCTGCATTTCCCCTTCTTACTACTCGCAGACAACCTGAATAGCATGAGCCTGCTTCAATGCACAGGCTCCGTGACACTGATGGTTTGATTCTACGCATGGTGACACCGCAAACCAAGCGGTGAAATGGCCCAGTGATTTCCGCCAAACACATTCAGCTCCACTCTGACAATTTGAAACGGCAGCAGCTGTTCACTGACTTGCATCATGGCTACTTGTGATTTTACCCCCTGAAAAGCCTTTTTAAAAGGTCTCTTGTCATTTTTGACATGGTGTAACCTTGCAAAAATGTACACAGCTATCAGATTCTCCCATTGACCCCTGTCGTGCCAAAGCGGTAAGATAAGATAAGATAAGATATCCTTTATTTGTCCCACACTGGGGAAATTTACAGCCTTCAGCAGCAAGATTGTGGGTAGAAAGAAGAAAGAAGAGAAAAGAAAACACAGTTCATTTAAGTGCAATATAAATACAAATATGGATAAGGTCAATAAGTTCAATTAAGTGTAATATAAATACAAATATGGATAAGGTCAATAAGTTCAATTAAGTGCAATATAAATACAAATATGGATAAGGTCACAGTACTATTCACATTCACAATTGTTGTCACATTATTTAAAGTATTTATTTATTTATTTATTTATTTATTTATTTATTTATTTATTCAGCAGCCTGACAGCAGTCGGTAGGAACGAGCGGCGGTATCTCTCCGTCTTGCAGCGCGGGTGAAACAGTCTCTGACTGAACGAGCTCTGCTGTCAGGGCGGGTAGGAGGGGGTGGGAGGGACTGTCCAACATAGCTTTTAGCTTATATATAATATAATATATAATATTAAGTATATAAGTATCAAGTATATAATCACTTGAGTGTTTGACGAAGAGGTCCACGTGACCCACAGCTCCTGCCAGTTGCATATGGCAGTTATTTGAAAGAGAATCACGTTTGACGCATCTGTCTTCTTTAATTAGATACATCTCGGCAGTTTGCATGTTGCATGTTTATGGGAAAGAGTCATCACAGCAGGAATAAAATATACAGCACGTATCTTACACTGAGGAAGGAAGCTGGCCTTAATAATAAATTCATGTTTCGTTCCCAACAGCACGTGAATGAAGTAACACACTTTGTATGATCCAAGTATGACGCACAAAAAAAATTCTTTCCGAATTTCATCTATTAATTAGATCGCTGGAAGACTGGAGGACTACACAAAATCTCGTGTCTGCCGATAGTCCAAATTGTAATCAGTCCCCGGTTCTGCAATGAAAGTCATAAATGACGTCACACTCTCTTGAAAACAACATTCTAATTGCGTTATACTGTATGTGCATTCCAGAGTATTGAGCGAGAGGAGCCAATAGAGGTTGACCAGGCCCCGACACATGCGTGCCTGGAGAATGGACACACTGCATCAACAGGTACCCGCAAGTGTTTCTCATCATGCCAGTACAACATGTTCTCAAACTCAAAGCTCGAGCACAAAACTGACGTCAAGCCAATTTACTGAAAGGCTTTTAAAAGAAAAAAAAAAGGAAAAAAAAGACATTTTACTCCTAAGGCTCACTTTAATGGGGGATGTTGAGTGCTAGCCTGTTAAAATTGTTGAGTAATGTTTTCTGTGGTTCTGGGAGAGATTTGTCAAGTCTGGCAGATTAATTCCAGACTATTTCACAGTGATGCCATCACTGTCAGTGCTCTGCTAGTTCTCTCCTGTGTTTGGTTAGAGAGGTTCAAACAAAAACTGTGACTGGACACTATGAGGGGAAATGTCAGTTCTAAGTGAAGATGCTGTTTACACAAAATCAGAGAAACTATATTAAGTGTTGAGTTTGAGAAATGATTTCATAATGATGATCAGAGTTAAAAAGAAAAAAAATGAAAGAAAGGGCACTTTATTATACAGTAAAGCGTAACGTAGTTCCTTAAATGATGAGTGATTTTGTCGGACTTTGGACGGAAGATTTTCAAACCATATGCCCATCAATCATGGGCAGATGACCTCTTGTATCGTTTTATGCAGGGGCGGAGGGGCTGCTGTGAATGCCCTGGGCCCCCACCCCGTCAGCCCCACTCTTTGGACCCCCTTGTCCTTGACACATTTGCGATGAACTAAACTTGACAGTTCCTTTGGATTACATAAGAGTTCCTAAAAGGGCCGTGCAATCAGATCCATATAGTCGGTGTATCTGAGGTCAAAGCATTGGCATCCTGACTGCATGCAAGTGATTGCCTCTCAACTTGATCAATAGTTGGTCATTCGGCTGAGCTGTGTTCTTTTTTTTAATTAAATATTGAAACTTGTTGCCATAATCTCTCGACATGGTTTTTTTTCTTTCTTTTTATGTGATCTCTTTATTTTCCTCCAATAAGAACATTCCTTGCTGGTACATGGAAAGATGTCTCCACCCAGAGATTTCCCACATGAACACACAGCTCCAGTCGCCATGCGGATGGCCCACTTCCCCATCACAGCCACCACCAAGACAGCAGAACTCAAGACTTGTCCAGAGTCTCCCAGTAGCCCCACTTCCTCTAGTTTCCCTCCAGTCTCAGAAGCCTTCCCTCCCAGCCAATCAACTGCCAACACCATCCAGCCTCAATCAAGTGCAGAATCCCCAGTTCAACCAGGTGACTCTGTGACAAACATGACCAAGTACATATCGCCTTTGTAAAACTTCAGACTAAACATTGATTTTTGTTTTAGTGTCTTGTGTGAAGACGTGGAACGCCACACCCATCAGAGCTGTGGGAACTTCGCGCCTCCAAGGTGAGGTTCCCATGCAAACAGACCCTCACACTGACTGAGACCGCAGTTACGATTGACAGTTGTGATTGTCTTTGCAGAAAAGACGGTTTCGCCCTCTGCTAAAACTGTGACTTATGCAGGCTTACCTCAACATGACAGGTTAGACAAAATGGGAGTCATATTTGAATTTAAAATGGAGGTCAACCCCCAAATTTTCTTTAGAAGAAAATGTTGTATGCAGCCCCACTTGTCTAAACGGGGCATTCTGATTAATATTGCGTTAGTGGAATGAGTTAAGCAGGAACATCGACCAGTTTTTGGCCATCTCAGGCGAGGGCCCAGGTGAGCCATGATTGGTTATTACCTGAACCCTGAGCAACAGAGATGTCATATGCAGTCCAGAACAAGTGGCAAAATGGCCACCCCCTGAGATGGATGTTGCTGCTCAACTCAAATTCCACAAACACAGTATGAATAAAAATGCCATGTTTAGACTAATGGAGGCGCATAGAACATGTTATTGTAAAGAAAATTTGGGGGTTGACCTTCTCTTTAAGGCCTAAGTTTGTAAGACTGTGCGTCACCTGCAGAGATGACAATGAAGAAAGCAAAGAGCAATCTTTTGGGCATGGAGGAGAAAGGAGGCGAGAGTTGGTGAGGTCACAAACTTTACCAAGAAACATTGGAGCTCAGGCTCGGCGGTCAGTCTTTGAGAGGTTGGACACAGACCTCAGTAACAGGTAAAGATGCTGTTTTTGTATTAGGTTGGATGAAAACGATTGGATGGTACTCACAAAGGTTGGCTTGTTATCTGTACAGTCGCCCCAAACTAATGGAGTCCAAACCCAAACTGAAGCGCTCCCAAAGTTTTGGAGTTTCCAGCGCCGGCAGCATCAAACAGATCCTTCTTGAGTGGTGTCGCTCCAAGACCGTAGGCTACCAGGTAAAAGTCAATAAGTGTCATTATTTTGGATGCGACGCGGGGTACACCCTGGACTGGTCACCACCTAATCATAGGGCATGTACAGACAAACAACAATTCACACTCACATTCAAACCGAAGAACAACTTATTTCATCCTCAAGTTTATGTCAATGTCTGTACTTAAAGACAGTGTAAAGGGATTTCATTTGTTCCTAAATACAATAAATATGCATTTAGCTGAAAATGCGCAAAGACTGAGAACAATTTAGTACTGAATTGTTGATATAGATCATTTAACTTTTTGTCACCATTTCAGTGGTTGGGATTGGTTGGGCTGCGGCTGAAAGTAAGTCCAAGTAAACACTTGGACTTTCTGGCATTAGTTGACCCATCCCCACTATAAAAGTCATGAGCGTCATTGCGGGCAACCCACGCACCCCGGGTTTTGTTAAAAGAGGTTGGACTCAGTCTTATTTAGCTTTAAGCAGATGTAGAAGCCATTCAAACTTACTATACTTCCCACTGCACAGGAATCACAAGACTAAGATGCTTAATGTAAACAAGCTTCACGTCGCTTGATGTCATCAAACTGCCATCAATCTTCAACGGTTATGCAAACATCTTCCGTCTATCCATTTTCTAATCTGCTCATCCTCACGAGGGTCACCAGCGTGCTGGAGCCTTACTTTGGTCAGTAAGCGGGGGACACCCTGAACCGGTTGCTCGCCAGTCGCAGGGCACACAGAGACGAACAACCATCCGCGCTGACACTCACACCTAGGGACAATTTAGAGTGTTCCATTAACCTGTCATGCATGTTTTTGGAATGTGGGAGGAAACCGGAGTACCCGGAGAAAACCCACGCAGGCACGGGGAGAACATGCAAACTCCACACAGGAAGGCCCGAGCCGAAATCGAACCCTGCATCTCTGCACTGTGAGACGGACGTGCTAACCAGTCGACCACCGTGCCGCCCTGTGGACATATTGACTTATATCAACCTCAACTGCTTCAAATATTAGAATGATCCACCCCAATAGTTTGAGGTTTTATGAGCATGACATTTTTTACTGTACGTAAATTCCAAAACATTGCGGCTATCCTTCTTATAATTTCAGAGGTCGGCTAATATGAAAATGCCGTGTCTCAAAATCAAACAGTACCTCTTGTTCTTGTGGGACTGTGGGCGATCCATTTCCACAATGCAAGCACATTACCACAAATTTCAATGCACGTGTTGCAGCACCGTGCTCTTTGTCGACAAAATGAGCATATGTTGGTTTCAAACGAAGACTGTCGGACAATTTTTCTGTGATACTCATCTCCGGGAAGGCGCTGGAAACTAGCGTTTATCACAACAACTTCCTCTCCTCCTCGTCCAGGGTGCCAATTCAAAGCGTTGCTCTTGTAGTCACAGATTCAACTTGTTTGACAGTTTTAAAAGAAAACTAAAAGCCTACTTTTTCAGTCTGGTTTTTACTTCAATTTTATTTGATGATCTTTATTACCTTTTATTCTGGCTTTTAGCTGAATTTTATTCAGTGTTACTTTTTTTTTTAGTCTGGCTTTTACTGGAATGCTGTATTTTATAATTTACTGGAGTTCTCAGCTGTCTTTGGATAATTTTGCTTGAACATCGAAAACCCGATTTTTTGCACTGGAGACGAGGAGCAAATTTGAAGTGTGATCTCTGTCCATCTTTCCGTTGTTTTAAATGTTTAGCAACCCAATAAACTTAGTGTTAATGTGTTAATTTAATCTGCACTGTATGGAAGCGAATGTGGTTGGTGTGTTTTTATAAACGAGTGTTTCTGGGGGAACAGAGTTTGAAGCATTTTAGGTCACGGCTAAGTGTTTTGACACATTGCTGCACTATTACCAGCAGCCTGTGCCAGCAGCTCCATATGGCTTGAGTTATAGTTAAATTCGACGTAGCCCCGACTCTTACTGTCTAAGAGGAAACACTCTATCGTTCATCTGATGACCTGACATGTTCTATTTCACTCAAGCAAAGACATCATGTGCACTTGAGACGCGTCTGCAACCAGTTAACGTTCACTGTGAAGAATCATGCACACTGAAGTTGAACTTTTACACATGAAAGGGGTTTTCCTTTGCCACTACTGAAATTGTACCCTTTCTTAAAGAAGTGGGCCCAACAATTATAATTTATTCATTCATTCATGCATGACCTGAACCGCTTATTTTTACGAGGGTCCCAAGTATAGCCCGATCTGAACTGCTTGTCAGCCAATTGGAGGGCACACAACCATCTTGCACTCACACTCACATGTAGGGACAGTTTATACAATACAATATAATACAATAAATGCTGATTTATATAGCGCTTTCACAACAGTGGCAGCTGTAACAAAGATTTAGAGTCTTCCAGTCACCTGCCCTGCATGTTTTTGGAACGTGGGAGGAAATCCGGTGTACCAGAATACCAGGACAAAACCCACACAGGCACGGGGAGAACATGCAAACTCCACACAGGAAGGCGGTAAATGTTCAGACACAACAGCCAGTGTCAAGCGTCTTTTCCACACTTTTTCCTCTTTGTCATCACTCGTAAGGTTTTGTGAAGACATGGATCGAAAAGAAAAAAAAGAAGTACAGCGCAACTGTTACATCCATCATATTTATGTGAAAGTAGGGATAGTTTTATAGCCACACTGTTGTCTTCTTTTATCTTCCACTGACCATTTTTAAGATGTCAGTTCTTAGATTTTTTTTATTTTTATTATTAATTTATTTATTTTTATTGTCCACATGCTTGCAACAACCTTACCAAGCTTTCTTTATCTGCCCTTTTCTGCAGAACATAGAAATACAGAACTTCTCATCCAGTTGGAGTGATGGCATGGCTTTCTGCGCTCTGGTCCACTCCTTCTTTCCCACCGAGTTCGACTACGAATCATTATCACCGGCCAACCGCAAGCATAACTTTGAAATGGCTTTTGGGACTGCAGAGTGAGTCTGAAGAAAACAACCATGACGCTGAATATATTTAATCATTAATCTCACTTAAACAAGGTCAGGCTGGTGTATGACGAGAGCTCCAATTCATGCTCTGTATCTCTCTGCCTTTGTCTCCAGACTGAAGGCTGGCTGCGACCGGCTCATCGAAGTGGATGACATGATGATCATGGGTCGGAAACCGGATCCAATGTGTGTGTTCACCTACGTTCAGTCGCTCTACAACCACCTGCGCAAATTTGAGTGACAATCCACAATCAGCGAAAATAGTGGCGTGACCTTTTCCAAGCCGTCTTTTCCACTGCCACATTGCCAAGGAGCCACATACAAGGCAGTTAGTTCCTCTGTGCCCAGGAGAGAAGTCAAAGAATTCAAGCCTGGGCTGCCCTCTTGTGGTTAATTGAAGAACATTCGTTCCAATTTTAGAGGGCTCAACCCAGAATAGTGAACGCGTGCGTGTACGTGTGTGTGTTTGTGTATTGTACAAATCAATGAAGACAACACGTTATTGAGTTGTTCAAATATATTTAGTTTGTATGTTTTTTTGTTGCTTCTAACCCTCTATTATTCCCACATGTTGATTATTTTAACCTTTGACACTGCACCAGAAGGGACACAATTTGCAGCATTAGCAAAGAACTGAAATGTATGCAATCATTTTGTAAAATACTTTTGATTATGAAATGGATTCGTGTTTTGGAGAATAAAAATTGAGTGTTTCTAAAATGAGACCACGGTATGCTGGGATGTTGAGTTGATAACATTTAATAAAATCATCAATAGTCAGCTGACAGAAAAATGTGTTACTTTTGTTTCAGATGCTACTTCTTGAATCCACCGTCGTTACAAATTCCATATAAGCTTATACTTGCTGGAGACCTCGCTAGAAAATTATTGCAGCAGCATGACAGCAAAAGTAGTGACATGACATGATGTCTGTTCCACTCCAAGTAAATGAATAAAAAAAGATTATTTGACATCCAGTCATTGGGGGAACACTGGCCAATAGCAGTGGTGTCTGAACACCAGCCATTTGACTGACGTTTTCAATTAAATTAATTATTTATTTGTTTTTGCTCAGCACACATTCTAATCGGTAAATTAAACATGACCACTATCAAATGGTTGCCAAAAGGTTAAAATGTTGAAAGATACCAGTATTTTTTCAACATTAAAATGAAAATTAAATAGTCTAGAACAGTGGTTCTTAACCTGGGTTCGATCGAACACTCGGGATTCGGTGAATCGGTCTCAGGGGTTCGACGGAGTCTCTGCCTTGGAGGTTAAGACACACGCGACTCAACATGTCAATTAGTTACTACACGCCCGCTTGGCCATCACTGGCTGCAGATGATCACATCACATTGCTTGTCTAATCAGTGCTGTGGGAAATTTAGTTCGTATAGTAGTCAACATGTGACTATCGTGATAGTAGGTCGTACAATTAAAACAAACAAAAAAAGTATACTTATCTGTTGGAATTTAATTTACTTTTTTCTTTTTAAAAAAAAATGCGTTTTTTAAAAATATCTTGAATTTGTAAAAAAAAAAAAAAAAAAAAGGTTTTACTTTTCACTAATGAATGGTTCGGTGAATGTGTATTTTAACTGGTTGGGTTCGGTACCTCTAAGAAGGTTAAGAACCACTGCTCTTGAACATTCATGGAAGAATGAACATTTTAACATTTTATTGAATTTGAACATTAAAAAGTAATATCTTCATGAGGATTTCCCCAACCTTTGTGATGAAAAGGGTTCACCCGCTTTTGCACGATTCACGTGAACTCCTGATTTAAAAACCCCCGTGGATGGGTGACTTGGATGTATTGGTGAGGAAAGACGACAATATGATAATAATATCTCCAAAAAGTCATGGCTTTATGGGCAGTATAATGTTGAAATTATTATTATTTAGGAAAATAATCTGTTTCAGTTTGACATCTATTTTTTTAACGGACAAGAACTTTAGGTGTAAACAATAATGCCAGATATCATGTTGTATGGTGGATGATGATAAATTCGATTGAAGTCATTGCTAGAGTATTGTCCATTATGGGACTTGCAAAAACAGCATGATTTGATTCTCAGTAATTTGAGATTAAAGGAAGTGGTGTTTTAATATCTGGATTTCCTCTGTGTGTGTGTGTATGTGTGTGTGTGTGTGTGTGTGTGTGTGTGTGTGTGTGTGTGTGTGTGTGTGTGTGTGTGTGTGTGTGTGTGTGTGTGTGTGTGTGTGTGTTGAGGGGTGTGCTCTGTGTGGGTATAAGAGGTGGTCCCCCTGTCGTCCCTCTCAAATCATGCATCAACTGTCAAGGGATCAGAGGGTGACTGCGTTTGTGCGGCGATAATGGCTTTGTTCTTGGATGCAGACTTCTCATTAGTAAAGCAGAATCAACAGGCAGATGCGCTGGCTTTGACGGGGTTATTTGGGGAACAGGAACACAGTAAAGGTAAGCCAAAACAACGTTTGGAAATGAATTGTTTGATATGTATGGTTTTTTTTTTTTATTTGTATCATCCCATCTGTGTTTGAGACCATCAGGAAAATATATCATAAAAATTATTCTTGTCAACAAAGTAAATCATACATAACTAAGACAACTATCCTAAATAACTCCTAATAATGAACCAGTTCAAGATCTTCTTTTCCCTCTTGCCGAAGGTGTGCACAATGAGAGTGCCCCATCCTCCACAGAGTCGGATCGAGGTGCCTGTCTGAGCGAGGGTCCGAGAAAGAGGAAGCGGACCATCTTTAGCCGGGCTCAGCTGTTTGAGCTGGAGCAAGCCTTTGCTGTCACTCCCTACCCGGACATCACCCTCAGGGAGAGACTGGCCGTGCACACGCACTTGCCTGAGAGTAAGATTCAGGTGGGTGGGCGATACGAGGGTCTTTCTACATATTGGAGTGATTTAGCCCTTTCGTGCACAAATAATGATAACCTGTAACCTGATAACCTGTTAAGCTGTCCACTGTATTAACCGCTGTTCCTGAAAGGGTTAAACTGACAGGCCACAACACTAGGCACACCTGAGTTGTATGAGAAGAGCACACTACAGTATATTCCTAATAACTTGCAGTAAGAGCATCATATTGCCACGTTAAAAGCTACAATC
>CAAKHF010018044.1:0-10577 GCA_901007745.1 Hippocampus kuda | reverse complement strand
TCTCATTTCACACTATGTGCTTTGGCTGCAGGCGACGCTTTGCCGGAGCCTCTGGCCCCGAGTCCAAAAGACGGCTCCACTTGGCTTTCCTTAAACAAAAAAAAAAAAAAGAAGAAGAAGAAGAAGATGCCACATGTGGAGGATTAGTTGCTATCCTTCATCCTCAAAGCTCTCTGCTCGCCCTCCGCCTACTTCAACCTTCACTTTTTCTCCTGCAACGTGGTCACCTGACTCCCAGCCTCCACCTGCACGGCGCTCCCTCGATTGGATTTCAACCGCAAGGCTCACTTTGACTTCAATCGCGCACAATTGATGTGTGAATACATTAACAAGCTCTAACTCTGAACACATCTCGTTCTGGAACATCAGCGGGCAACTTTGAAATATGTTGAACTGTGTTGGGGTCTGGAATGACTTCATTATTATTACTCTCAAGATCATTTTCAGATTTATAGCCGAGAGACATTTCATGTGACTTTACTTTTACACCCAAGATGATGCTTTCGCACCACGGAAATAGTCGATGAAAATCATGTGAAGTGTTACCCTTTGCAGAATTACATTTGAGATATTTTATAGAAACCTCTCTGGAAAGACAAAAGAAAAATACGACTCACTTTCTTGCCATTTACGATGGACCAGTTTTCATTTTCTGCTCATAAATGCTCTCAATGGCAATATTTTTATTTGGGAGGACTGTTGTGAGTAGTTGTAGGAAATAAAATAAAAGCGATACATCGTGATCTATGGTTTGTGCGTGCGTGTGTGTGTGTGTGTGTGTGTGTGTGTGTGTGTGTGTGTGTGTGTGTGTGTGTGTGTGTAAGAGAGATCTCTGAATCTCTTGACCTTCATTTTTGATGTTCTTCAAAAAGTGCAGTTATCTGGTTTCAGATGTGGGGTCTAAAAGTAAAAAGTCATCAGAAAAGTAAATATGAACATAAATTGCAAATAGGTGAAAATCTACTTCCTGTAAAGCGAAAATGCGTCCTCAAAATTTCATAGAGAACAGTGTTAACAACCCCGAAAAAAATATTTTTTTAAAAAAAGGGTTCAGAATTCTAAAAAAAAAAAAAAAATCAAGCTCTTGTCTCTGCTCTCAAATAGCCAACCAGACAGCTCGTGATCAGGCCTGGACTTAGTAATTGTAACTTAGTAATTGTAAAAATCACTGATGTGAATGACGTCACTCCATTTCTCTTGCGCACCCCAAAAAAAAAAAAATCTGGAACACTGAAATGGTGACAGTTTAATGCCACAACTCCAGAGTTCTCAGTATTTGCACATTTTCAGCATTTATCATGAAACATGTATCATGTATTTAGAAACAAATCTCTGAATTCTCTTGACACCGTCTTAAAGTACAACAACAAAATATTTTAACGTTATTACTGCCCACCACGATAGCGACACTCTTGAATCCATAAATTACTCTCTTGTTGGCAAACGCCCGAACCTATGCAAGCTCTTAGTCTACATATGGCGCTTCAATGGCGAAGTGCGACACGGGGTCCGCCGTCGCCGCACCAGATGGACGGAAAGCAGGAGAGGATGACAAACATGAGCCTTAATGCTCCCTCTATTAGAAAAGTGGCGGCGGGGATCTGACGGCGAGTGGCACCCGTCAAGGCCCGAGCCGCCCGTACCAGAGCTGCTATTAGCATGTGCCGGATAGCCCAGGCGCGCGCCCACCAGTCTCTAACCCCCACCCGCGCCGGCACCGGCGGAGCCTTCTCCTGTCTCGGTGAACAGATGTGCCGCCCACTCGCAACAGTTGTACGCTCCCCGCGGTGGCCTTGTGGGAGACGGCGGCCCCGAAGACGATGGCTCGCCATGTTGTTGGCAGCGGCGGTGCACATTTACGGGATCAATATTTACCCAAAATGCTGCACCTGCTTGCATGTTTGCAAGAAGTTGGCGAAAGGAAATCTGCTGGAGTTTTCATTCACAAACAACAACTTTTTCTGCTACTCATAATCGGTCGACTTGGTATGTGGAAATCCAAATTACGGTGTGACGTCATCATTTGTCGAAATTGTTTTATCCCTCCAACATGTCAACATGTTCTTCTCAAGTTTTGCGAGGTGGTACTTGGAGGACCCCAAAAAAAGCAGGGAGGCTGGGAGGAGTAGGATGGACTGACCAAGATGTATTTAACAAAAATACAAACGGAGGTACACTGGAAAAAAACTAACTGAAGTACTCGGACAAAGTCAAACAGACACTCACATACTCACAATGACCCAACCAAGACTGGACCCCGCAAGACCACTGCCACCCATTCCTGTTCCCGGCGATGCAAATTTTACGGCTGCCCTCCGTTCCTGTTCCCGGTGATGCGAGTGTTGTGGCTGCCCGCCGCTCCTGTTCCCGACGACGCAGGTGTTGCAGTCACCTTCAGTTCCTGTTCCAGGTGATCGCAACACTTGTGGCGCCCCCTGTTCCTGTTCCTGTTCCCGGCGATGTAATTGTTGCGGTCGCCCTCTGTTCCTGTTCCCGACGGCGCAAGTGTTGTGACCAAGATGTATTGAACAAAAATACAAACAGAGGTACACTGGAAAAAAAACAACTGAAGTACTCGAACAAAGTCATGAAAACCACAAGGAACCAAAGTAAGAAAAACCGATGACAGAAACAAAACCTGACAGTTATAAAACAAAAAATAAACACAGGTCTCCAAATAAGGGCAAATCATGCTTGTTTCAAGGTTTGTATTTAATACTCCCACTTAACTGTAAAATAGACTAAGACAAAAGTGAATTCAACATTGTATCTCCAAACGCCCAAATGCCACATTATTTCATCCAATCACAGTCCACTAGCTTAATGCTAACAATGTGAAACGCCATAGACGGGCTGAGCGATGTTGGCAGAGATGTTACAGTAATTTCATACCTTCAAACAACCTCAGCAGACAATCCTCAAAGGAATCTGTTCTCTCTGTTTTGTGGTTTGTTGATACGGAGGAAACACTGTGTACAAAAAGTTTGAAATTTCAGAAGCTGACATTTCAGGATGAACCTAAAACTGCACTTTTACCTTTTAAAAGCTTTTGAACATCCAACTGTTCAATGTTTCAGTCCTTGTACCGCAACATGCAGGTCTCTAACAAGGAGCTCAACAGCAACATTCACATGCACACACACAAAATTCTGTATCACGATATGCAAAGGAACTATGTGAATACAGCTCCGAATTCTTTGTTTATTGCCAATTTAAACGACAACGAACGATCCACGGATTGTTCTTCTCGCGTTAATTTAAGCAGCTGATAATAAACACGTTAACACGCACGCACTAATAACGCTTAATGAAGAACTCCATGCGCTTCCAAAATCGCGGCCCACTTGGTTCATTCTCAGCTAATGCAATAGTTCATTTTAATTGCTTTTTAATGCACTGCCTCGACTATAATGCTGCACAACTTTTATTTATTTATTTATTTTTAAATCCGCAATAGTGTCTTGACAAAATAAGACAAAACTTTATTCATCTCACATTGGGGTCCTAACCTACATGGCGGAGCAGTCCGTATAACATGAAACTAAACACTTAAATTGTTATTACCTGGTTATACATTAGCTATTACATCGATTATGGTTTGTGTTAATACAAATGAGAAACCACATTCAAATATGGACTGTATACATAATCTACAAAAAAAACTAATATATATATTAAAATTGCACCTTAATATAGCCTAAACTGTATTGTAGAGTGCTTATTAGCTACCGTTAGCATCAAGTCGAGTGTGTGTTGGTTGGACATCAGTTAACTGTCGCCTGAAGTAAAGGCACAATAAACATCCGAGTGAGTGACATCCCGTAATAATGTTGCTGGAGGTGTTCAAAGGGGTCCATTGGAACTCACAGCTTGCTTCCAGCTCAAAAATCAACAGCTCACAGAAGGACTTTGCCCCCAAATTCAAGTGTCAACACACTGAGTCAACAGCGGCTGATCTGGGAGCAGCTCGGCCGCCGTCTGGACCAAAAAAAAAAAAAAAAAATCAAGGAAAAAAAATAGTATTGCTTCTTTGCATTTATCTGTCGCCATGAGGAAGTGGAGATGTTTTTTTAGTCTTCCTTCACAAAACGCTGCTTTTGTCAGGCAATCAGGAGCCAAGATGGCCGCTTGATCCACAAACATTACATACTGTATGTTTGTTCGTGTGTGTGTGTCTTAACATCTAATGTATAGACAAGTTCAATTGTGGCCGTGCGGGTTCCCTCTAGCGCTGAGCGAAAGAATCACTGAAGATAACTGTACTTAATGTTAACGTGGCTTGATTTAAAAAAAAAAAAAAAAAAAGAAGTATCCGGTTCAATACAGTAGTGTGATTTCAAGGTGAACTGGTCAATCAAGACATTTGAACATGTTTGACTATATTGCAGATTTGCACATGTAAAAACATCTTTGACACAAGAGCAAATTCATTATTCTTCTGTTTAAAATAAACATGTTAGATTTGGTTGAGCTTTGATTTTGAAAAGGCAGGGAAAGACAGCGCACTTCCTGGCCAGGTGTTTTAATTAGGTAATCATATCATCTGCTTCGTATTTGACCTGAAAGCCACCATTTTCTTGATACTTTCTCTCTCTTCTTCTCTGATGCACAACTACAGTCTTGGGGCTGGTGAGCTATGTCTGCCATCTTGTGGTGAAACATGTCATTGCAAGTCAAGAATGCTCAGTTTTATTAAACATTTTTATTTTCAGGTAGTAATTGAGTGCCACGCCCAGTGTGAGCGCAATTTGTCAAGAACCCATCCCTGTTATAGGGTTCACCTCCCATAGGCGTAATTTTTTTGGAAAAATGCATCTTCACTTCTTGGCCAAGACGAGTGAAACAGCCTGCATCTACACAGCCACCCATTTTGTACAAAATTGCCCAAAATCCAATTTTAAAAGAAGGCCAAAAACTGATGTGAGGCAATGCCCGCAGTGGGGACCATGGTTGACTACATGGTGTCTAGAAACATTGAGATGTGGATTTCAACCAATGACATCACAGTGAGTCAGAAGAAGAAGCTCTTGATTGAAAAGTAAATCACTGATAATTTTATATCACAAACACATACATGTGTTTTACCGGTACAGCGGTACCTCTACTTACGAAATAAATTGGTTCTGGAAGAAATTTCTTAACTAGAAAATTTTGTAAGTGGAGGCGCGTTTTCCATGTAAATGCCCTAATTCGTTCCAAGCTCCCCCAAAATTCAGACAGAAATGTTTCCTATGGCATAAAAATGCATCAAAATATGTCACAAATACACGTTAAAGTTAGATTATTGCACAATTAATGAGAGTTGCGCACAATGTAGAGAATAAAAATGTTGGTCATTTAACTTTGAACTGCGTCCTCATCGTGTTCTCTCTGGTTTTTGCATGGCGTTTTGTAAAGAACTCATCCAAGGACGTTTGCTTTTGTCTGCTTTTAACAATCTTTCGAAAATGTCCAAACATCAGCATAGTGGGCGATCGGCGCACTGGTGAACACTTTTTCTGGGTGATTCACGTTTACATAAAGCAATGGGAACGCCTCGTGGCCCGAGGGGCAAAAGACGCTGCAACTGGCTTCCAAAGTTTTTCATTTGATTGAGTAGCCCTTGCCGTTGTAACCAACCCCAAAGAAAAAAGTCAGAGAGTCAAGTTGGGACACCTGGTTGCCCACACGCACGACCCACGACATCTCTCAGGGTATGTGGGCATTCAGCCATTTTGAAGCAACCAAAGCGAAATGTAAAGTGGCCTCCATCTTGCATGAAAATCAAATCTTTACCCTTTACGAGCAAGTAGGTGGCGCCCTGAAGGCGCGCTGTGTTGGCTGATAGTGTGGCGGGTGGGCCAGGGTTGGGCCCCGGGGTGGCTGGGGTTGGCGCGTCGGGGGCCGACCAACGCCGCCACTCTCCTAGCGTTTTGGCAGCGGCAGGCGGGCGAAAGCGCGCCTAAGCTGGTTTAGGATATTCAAATACGGCCATGCTCGGCGCCATCTTGATCGCCAGTTGGCCCCTAGAGGTGGGAAAGGGATCTGACGGAGGAGTGGAGTGTCATTGCCGAGCGGTGTCCCAAATCACATTTGCGGCTCTGCTACCTACACCACCTCAAGCTTTTCACATATTTGTTACACGATAGTAGAGGGGTGCCTTGAGATCAGGGTGAGAACACCTTGGGCTTCTTTGTTTTCATTTGTTTTTATTTCATTTTGACATTTGTTTTAATTTCAGGTGGTTTTAATTAATTTTTAGAACCGGTGTGGGTTTTAAACAAATAAAATAATGTGTTGCTTTAATTTTTATTAGTTTTAGTGTTTGGGGTTTTTTTCGTAAGTATGGAGCATTTTTCAAGTGCAAAACAAAAAGTCTAAGTTTTGTATATATAAAGTAAACTGCAATTCCAGTTCACTTTTCAAATTTCTTCTTCTGTAACGGCCGTACAGTAATATTGAAATACATTTAAAATGAATCCCGGAATGTCATGTACTGTATGGTAGAAATGAAAAAGGACGAAAAAGTCAGGACATTTTCGCTTTAATGACTGTTTTATAATTAGCGGTAGTGTCGTCGTTGTCGTCGTGGTGCCGCCACCGTGGTAAAATGGACGAATTCATATTCCCAAGGTTTTTTTTTGGGGGTGCATTGAATGAACCGACCCTTAAAAAACAGCAACATGCTGATTATCGTGGGCGATAGGTTGGATCGCGTGACCTGATCTCGTCGCAAACACACAATATGGACATTATGTGAGGCTCAACAAAGTCTATTGACATCGTCACAATAAAAGTCCCTGTGGGCTGCTGATGGAATTCAATGATAATGAAAGAAAATCCCCCTTTACACCCCCCACCCCAAAAAAAACAAAAAGCTGTGAAAAAGCATCCAAAGTGATGAGGTCAAGAAGCACACAGCATCAAAAGGGCAGCAGGAGGCACTGTGATAATCACATCGTCTTTCACGACTCAGAGTTAGGTGAAGTGATTCAATTGAGAAATGAAACGCAGGCATTTTGACGCCATTTTTCCTATGAATGAAAACCCTGTGCGTTTATAGGCCAACTCTCAGAAATTTGCGCTGATCTGCGTGTTCGACAACACTGCAACTCGGCTTGGCTTTTAACTCTTGACATGAAAAAGCAATTCGCTGAAAATCGTATGTCGTCACAGTTTTGTGCTTCTTTCTGAAACACCTTAAGACTCGAAATGCCACAAGACACATTCTGACTCCCTGGGCAGATTAGATTGACATGGCAACACAGAGGCTGAAATCTGATTGGACAAAAAACATGAACATGCACGTACTAGAAGCAGCGAAGCCCAGAGAAAATTTAGGAAATAAACGTATTTTTCATTTCTTTCCATTTCACATCCAACCATTACAACAACTTGTTGAACGTTCAAGTTTTTTTTTTAACTCTCCCGAACATGCGAGAGCATTCCCAAGGCGATGCCAAGCCCTGGCATCAGCTCACCCTAATTTCATTGCGGCGAGCGCGGTCTCATGGAGGAGGCCCATTTATTAGAGATTGCTTTTAGTCTAATTCAATCAGGGCTTTTTTTTTACTCGTTTATTTCCGTGGTGAAAGTCCGGCTGAGGAAAAGCAGGGCCGTATTTCCCTCATTAGCCGTAATAATGGGCGTAATAGCAATAATGGCATTTAATGCAATCAAAGGCAGAGACGCGGCCCATCAATGTCAAAGGCAAAATATACAAGCGACTCGGCGCATCATTTTGGACCACTTAAAGAGATGCGAGGGAGGTGCGGGGGCGGGGGGGGGGCACATCGGCATCACTTGCACTGTAAAACCTCGATTTGATTTCACGCATTCAAAGTTATCAGCCGTTTGTAAACATCGTAAAAAAAATAACGTTTAAAAAAAAACGCCCGTCACGACTTTTTGCGGCTCCGTCTTCTCGATGAATCACGTCTTAAATCATACACGCGTCTATTAATATTCACTCAGGCCTGCGCCTATCAACAAAGTTCTGCCGAAGGTGGGAGTTGAATCTCTTTCTGCCAGGTCGCACCGGCATTTTCCCCCCACAATCGTTAGCCAACACACCACCAGGTGGCGATCAGTTGACAGCTCCGCCCTTTCCTCATCGGAGTATCCGAAACATGCGGGCGCAAATCCGTCGACACGGCTCCAAAATTGATCATTCGTAAATTTCAACTGAAAGTGGGGCATAAACATCAAGCATGCTTTTCTTCTTATTCGCGGAACTATACGATGTGTTGTTTCTTTAGATTTTCACCGATTGGGCCTGAAAAGGATGACTTGCAACATACAGGGGTTCACTGCATTAAAAGCGATAAAAGCAGACTGACTGTGCATTTTTTTTTTCCCCGTCGTATTTCTTTGTAAAAGCATCTCTGTTAGGGAAGCAATTAGCATCCATTTGCTAGCAACGTAGCTCCCGCCTCCCATCTCGGTGTCGCTGAACTAGCTAACGATGAACGATGATATCCATCCATCATGACATTAGTGAGCTTGACAGGCAAGCACACACACCTGTACTCTTGTTTTCTTTTCTATCTGGGGTTTTTTTTTCCTTTTTCTTCCAATTTGTGGACAGCAAGCAAGAGAAGAGCGAGTGCGGCTTTAATTACTGCTGCAGCCGCTTCTGCTGGTTAAAATATTAATGGGGCACAGAGTGTTGCATGCTCATTTCTGTTGATTTTTAATTAGCGGTAATTCATTTCGCACAAAGCATGTTGATGCCTGTGCCACAGACATTAGCAGAGAGGCTGCAGAAACATGTTTTGCAACAGGGGAGCACGCGGTGCTGGGTTAGTTCGGCGGGCGGCATACCCACTCTTATTTCCCGCGGCCAGATGACCAACCTCCCCAAAAAGGGACGACCAGTCAAAAACAATCACGTGTGACAGACGCCGGGCCTATTAGCGCACGTGTGATTAGCGCCCTGGCAATTAGCTCGCTGGCCATTAGCGCATGCTCAGCGATTAGCGGCCGAGGGACAAAAGCGGCATCATCAGGTAGATTTCACCAACCTGGCACGCCACCAAACGTCTCTATTAGTCCGCTTTTGTTACCCAGAATTCCTAACTCTGCCGGCCACGGTTCCCAGTGTGCGTGCTATGCCAGAGTCGTCACTGGCATCTGGGCGGCTCCTGATTGAGGTGCGTAAATAAATAATAATCCCTGGAAAGGCGAACGGCACGTCAGCATCTGTCGGCCTAGCCGGCTAATAGTTTTTAGCGCCGCTTGGTGCCGGATGATGTGCGTTTGTATTTGGGTCAAGGGAGGACGGCTTGGCAAAAAAAAAAATAATAATAATACACTGGAAAAACTGACTAAGCTTTGAGCTTTTTTTCTTACAGATCGTATACACATGACTGAAAACCTGGCAAGCAAAAATTGGAACCTGATTTCTTGTCTGGCTGAAACGATCCTTTTTGAGGGAGCAGTCCTATTTCACCCTAGTGTGGGACCAACATTGAGTACAGTCATCCCCCCCACATATTTACAGTTCATATTTTCTGGAAAATGACATTTTTCCTATTTTTGTGCTCAGGTTGTGGCAACATTTGCCAAGGAACTATGTTGAAATGATGGAGGAGCTTCATTTAGACAGACCATACACTTATCTAATGGGAAAGAAGTGCTTTGCCGCCATCTTGTGGAATCTGTTGGCTCTCACATTTTGGGACTTGCAAACACCCACATGTTGCTTTCTTGGCCTTTACTATTATCTTTTATTATTTTTCTAATTATGTGTTTTTTTTTCTTTCCTAAAACAATTTTGGCAAGCCGAAAAGTATTCATGGCATTTCACATTCATTTAAGTGGTGAAAAGTGATTTAATATAAGAATAAATAATTTATTGTATCCGACGTTCACGTTGGGATTTGTTTTTAATCATTATCAGGTAGTCACTAGAATTTACACGTTTGAGCCGCTGGATTGGATCGGCAGATATTTCTGCAAAATTATTATTGGTTGCTTGTCATAATTTGCCGACCGATCAATGACATCGCTAGACAAAAGCCCAAAAGCTAGACATTACGACATCTGAAAAGCACAATTTAGAAATGGTACAATCCAAATAAAGTCCTTGTTTAGCAAGGCACTGCCTGTTTTTGTTTCAGGCGCAAAAAAACCAAAGGGTGGAAGAGAGCGAATGTTAGCCGACGCTACAGTGGCGAGCTGACGGTCGCATAAATAAGGCATGTGGCAACATCTGGTCTTTGTAACTCACTGAGCGTTTTAATGCGACGCATCGGCGGCGAGCACTCCCGCTCCCGCTTCCTTTTAGCGCGGAATAATCAACCATCTTTGGGGAATTCAAAAGCCTCCCTGTCCCCTCTGTCTCGCACTTCCTCTGGCGTCATCCACTCCATGTTGTCACCCCACTTAAGGAGACTTTCTTTCTTACTTAGTTGATTTAAAATTTTTATACCTTAGGGAACACCACCGTCTATGTGTACGTGTGTGTGTGTGTGTGTGTGTGTGTGTGTGTGTGTGTGTGTGTGTGTGTGTGTGTGTGTGTGTGTGTGTGTGTGTGTGTGTGTGTACACACGTGTGCATCTACGCTTTTGTCTGACTTATAAGATAAGATATTTTTT
>CAAKHF010018043.1:13750-24891 GCA_901007745.1 Hippocampus kuda | reverse complement strand
AATGACATTATATAAAAAACATGTTTTTTGAGGAATACCTGGAATCTGAAAAAATAATAAATTTTCAGTCCGAAGATATTTAAAGAAAAAAACCTCACCGGGTCATTTTTGACCCACATATGCATCTAGGGGTTAAAAATTACAAATTGACCCTTTCGAGGACAGTGGTTACTCCAGTGGACAGTTTATCATGTTATCAGGTTACAGGGGGGCATGTAAGGGTTAAATTAGCCTGACCCCAAAAAAGATTTAAACCTTGATGGGATTATTTTTGTTATTTTGACTTCAAAATGGCGCCGCGTGAGTGGCTGCCTTTCTAGCAGCTCCTACATTTTGTTGTTCTACTTCTTCCTTTCATAACTTTGCTGCTGTGAAATGGGAATTTCTCTATTGCGAGACTAATAAAAGTTTTCTTATCTTATCTTATTTCAGTGAGCAGCCCAGTATGAATTCATAATTTACATGGCAAAGTGATGATCATGTTTCCTTTTTAGTCGTTTGAAACATGAACTGTATTCAGATGTATTAGTCAACTTCTTACCTTGGCTATAGTTGGCAGGTTGAGTATAGGCAATCGGTTCCGCTCAGGGCACTTTCACACGGGCGCCTTTTCGTTACTATGAATGGAAGTGAATGTTTTCTGTGTGGTGTAGTTGGTTTGGTTAGGTTTGAACACAGTAATCTAAGTTGGGTGTGCACCAAATGAACTGGCTCGTCTGTTCTGGGTGGGGTTCCAAACGGACTCCAGCTTGACATGGTTGTGATGAGCAAAGCGGTATAAAACGGAATGGCCGGAATAAGCAGAAACTCAACTGAGCTGATTAAAATCCCACATCTCCTGATTCAGGCCAGAAAATGTGGAATAATAAATTCAGATGCCAATTCAAATTACAACCCCCCATGTTGAATATCGTGGAGGGCTGCGGCATAGTCGTAATGCTCTTCTTGTGGTATTAAAATATTTTATTGTTGAATCTAAGATAATATCAAAACTTGCATTGCAATGGTTATCTGCACAGTGACAATTTTACAGTTTAACCCCAGCGAGTCCCAGGGACTCGCTGATCAGAAAAGTATGAGTCCCATTATGCATTGAGAGTCCCAAATTTCAAATTCTGAAATGGTCTACTTATTCAATTGCATATGATAATAACACAACCAACAACAATCTACATTGATAATAGGTCTATTTCTTATAAAGAAACACTGCAACATTTTAATTAATTCAGGTATACAAGATTTGCTGAGGAATAGGTTCTTATTTCATCCCATGGTTCAGTCTTTGAGTTCAAAAATTCTCCTCTCTTTCCTCTGCTTCCAATGATGCAAGACTTTCTCAAAGTCAACTTTTGTCGCAAAAAACTATCCAACTTTAGCTGCTTCCTCTGTGATATCTCCGCAATAAACTTTCGCAACACTTGTTTTAACGTTATACAACTTGGCAATCGTCTGTTTTCGGTGAGATTGAAGGCCGATCTTGCCAATCTCGTCTCGCGAGAACGGAAATCCCGTCACGTGAGATTACTTAACACGAGATCAAAACAACAATGGTGGTGGTTGCCGAACTGCGACACTGCGTTGCTGGAAAAAAAAAAAGATGTACTGTAGTTTTTGTTTTGTTTTGTTTTGACTGAGAAATTTCCTTGCATCGCAAAAACGCACATTATTTGGAACTGTGAGTCCCGCAGGAAAATTAAGCGTCTCGGACGCGGGACGCAGAGGTAACGAGATGACTGTCTGCAAAAGCCACAATTTATTGATGATCCATTTATATTGTAATGTTCAAGTCTTTACATTGGGTTGTGGTATATTGGAAATTTACAAAATCAGCAAAAAAAAAAAAAAAATCTTTTACTGTCAGTTACATTTTTTTTTTTTTTTTTTTTTTTTTTTTTTTTAAGTATTCATTGCCAGACATCTAACAAAATTCACCTTGAGTTTTTTACCCCCAACTGCATTGGCGGAGTTGCTTAATGGTCTCGGGGTCCTTGTGTTAATGCGTGTGTTAAGTGGGAGCTGATGACCAAAAAAAGTGCCTGTGTGTTCAGTTAGCCTCATTTAAGAAAATAAAGGCTTAAAAAGGATGTTCTCGTCAGTTTTTTTTTTCATTTGATGAGCGATTTTCTGGAGATGACATGAGGTACAGCAGTTTCCACTCTTGAAGCCCTTCATTAGAGGTGGCTCCCTCACGCCAGCTTTTGGTTTTTGGTTCAGAGGTCACGCCGTCTAAAGCCTGCTCGTTTCACTCCCCGTGGTTAGATTTGCCCTTTCGCACATGTGTGTCATTACACATAACTTGGCCCAAAAACACATTCTTGTTAGTTAGATTCGATTTAAAGCTGCAAACTAGCCTTTTTTTTTTTATTTGCCAACGAAAAAAAAACTGAAAGTTAGAAACTTTAAATGTTGGTTATGTCGCACTTGGAAACAAATGCCATGTTTATGGTTCCACTTTTAGCCTTTAATACTCAGTTATGTTTCGAGGAGGGATTGGGTGGACCCAAAATAAAATCAACAACAAAGTTGACGTTGAATGTGATTTAGTATGAGACTGCGAGAAAAAACAGGCAAAAAATTCCCACGTACTGTACACATACACAGTTACGCGGTGGGTGTTTTCAGCTTCGCTGAACCCCCAAGATTGACTCGAGTTCGATCAAACCCGGGTTAAGATTCTTTGATATGCAACCCATGCAACTAATGATAGGTTCATGAACGCTTCCAATAATGTATTGCAACAAAATGTGATGCTCTTTCAAAACTATGCAACCACAGCGAAAGTATAATCGTAATTCAGTCCAAGCTCTTCGTTGAAAACATATTAAGTTGACCAAGCATAATTATGGATTCCGGATTTATTTGGCATACATGAATCACCATCAATAAATCCTGCATTTTTTTCGAGTTGTTGCCTTTCTCTGGTAAGCTATGAGAAACGTCCCAGTCCTACATAGAAGCACAAGAAATTTAAAAAAAAAGCTGCCAAAAGAGGTTGACGCCTTTGTTTCTCCACTAATAACCGGCTGGTGCTAGCCAAGCTTTCTCCCTTGTGTCTATTTATCGAAAAAAGGACCAGCTGACCACTGCCTGAGCTCCTGTTGATTCAGCTTTTGCTGCTATTTTGTGTTAGCCACACTGCAGCAAGTAATAACTGTTTGCAAAAGATAGATTGAGGGGATCGCGGATGTTGACGGAAATCGGCTTTGAGACGTACCGTGGCACAACCAAAGTAAATAACATTCAAGTTAGATTTCTCATGAATTTCCAATTTCTTTTCAATGAACCCACCAATGATTGGCACAAGTGCTAAGCCATGCCAGAGCGACTCAAATGTCACTGAAGAAGCAATCTGATTGGTCATCGTGCATTGAAATTACAAGTGAATGGTTAGAAACAGTTCATTTGCTTATGTCACTTACTGTGCAACGTTTCGCAAAACAATTAGGGGCAGCTGCAACAATTTTGGCATGAGGTGATCCCCGGATAAAAAAGACACATGGAAATAATATTCCTTTGCCAAAAATAAAAGGGGAGCTAACATAAAGGGAAAGTCCACCACATGAAAGTGCAATACTCCAATACGCGGGCATTTCGGACAAACCAACTGTTTTGTGTTTTGTTTCACACCCCTGCTGTGGAGGTTAAAAGAGAGGTTGGGGGCTGAGGGAGCAGTGAGAATATTGAGGAAGTGACCACACTAATTGCATTTTTTTTAAACTGACAAGGAACTGATTCATTCTAATGCGCTTATCCTCATGGGGGCTGCGGGGGTGCTGGAGCCTATCCCAGCCGTCTTCGGGCAGGAGGCGGGCGACACCCTGGACCGGTTGCCAGCCAATCGCAGGGCACACATAGACGAAAAACCATTCACGCTCACACCTAGGGACAATTTAGAGTGTTCGGTGAACCTGCCATGCATGTTTTTGGAATGCGGGAGGAAACCCGGAGTACCCGGAGAAAAACCACGCAGGCACGGGGAGAACATGCAAACTCCACAGAGGAAGGCCAGAGCTGGAATTGAACCCCGTACCTCTGCACTGTGAAGCCGACGTGCTAACCACTCGACTACCAGGCCGCCTTGAGTGAACATATAAAGAAAAAAAAAAAAAATCACAAAAAGTGGATACATAGGTTATGTATTTATTTCATCGTTCTGCCTGTGCACGTCTGCACTGTGAGCCGGACGTGCTAGCCAGTCGAGCACCGTGCCGCTCACATGAAAGTCAATCTTCCAAATGAATACTTCCTCTTATTCTTCCAACTTCAACTTGACATTGAGTCATGCCACTGGCCAATTCGGCTGCTTCAACTCCCACACCAGGCATCAACATTCAGTCAGTTTGTGGACTTTGGCAAACCCTATGGCAGTTAAAAGGCCATTATTTATCACATACAACTGAAAGTGAGCTTGCATGACGATTCATTTTGTGTTTTCTCTTTAAGTCATTAAAACAACTATTCATTGACTGATTTTTTTTCTGATGCAACCACAGCGACATTTTACAGAACCCTCGTGACTTGTTGTAACGAATACCCACGGGGATGAGAGGAAAGCGCGGAGGGCTCTTGAAGCACATCCTTATTTTACCATTTGGCAAAATGGTGTCATGAAACATCTCTACTAACTCACTTTAGCCTACTGCAAAGGCTTATCATAAATAAAATAATGCATGAGGGCATCACAAGGTCAGTCACCAGACTGTATCTGGACTGTTTCATTTTCTTTTTGGGCTCCCCCCTCTCCCCACCGTAGTGTCCATCTCTCTTTGCACGGTACTTTCATCCACACAAAGGAATGAGCATAAAGTCGAAAATAGATCAAGGTTACCTTTCTGGCTCCCGACAGTCAATCTACTGTTCACAATGAGGGTTTGAAGAAGCACTGTGGAGACACTTTTACATCACAAATACTGTAATCAATTATTATCATTTATTTTATTTTATTTTTTTTACGCCTAGATTACCCATTTGCTTCTCAAACTGTCACGAGCTTAAACGGCTTGGAAATGATTTGCTCAATAAGGCAAAGCACTGTATTATGCGTGTGAAGGTGACATTATTTGGCACTGTTGCCCACCTGCACACGCGCGTGCCTACTGACACATACCTTCTCTCTTTTTTTTTTTGCCCCCCATCATTTGCCGTCTCCCGCCATCCTCAATCGAACCGCCCCCCATTTCTCCCTCTAGCAAACCCAGCAAATGTTTAAATTACACGACCAAGTAAGCAAGATTAATTAAAATGATAATCTATGAGCTGAATATATTTCACACTTAACCGAGCGGCAGTTTGAAAAGGCTGCGCCGAGTTCTAAAGTCAAAGTGGAGTGTTGACCTATACATCTGCTGTCGTAATAGTGGTCATTGAACCAATTAAGAACATACAATGAGAATGCAAATCGCTCATTTTCCACACTAATCGCACCCATAATAGACTCGAGGCAGGGGGATCTCATTTCATGGGAGCCTGATGGTAAGACTTCACATCCTACATCTATTTTTTTGTAACATCATATCTGAAGAGCTAACATCAGTTGCCAGTGCAACCGAAAGCTGTCCAACTTACCTCTGACGAGTCAATAATCCTGCTGTTTGGAGTTGTGTAAAATTGATTGATCAATCGCATTTTGAAGTACTTGAGGCAACATGGAATGCGCGACTTAAGCGAAGACAGCAGTGGTCCTGACTCAGCCTTGACGAGCTTGCAGCTGAAAGCAAATAATTGAACCTAGATGGCAAGTTGCATAACATCTATGAAAATGTCACAACTCGATGACGCCAAGCATCAGGTGTCATTCCGGGATACCGTCGCTGACTTAAATCGGCATTGTACGATGCAAAGACATTTGGCCAAACTGTGATTTAGTTGTCGAATAACAATTTTAAGAATTGCCTCAGATTCAAGTAGCAAAGAGGCATTGTACTTCTGGCACTCATGAAGTGGAATTTTGGCTGAGGTCAACTGGACTCCATTCCGCAGTTTTTCCACAAGTTGTGCTGTTGGAAAAACATGTTGAAATGGTCACAATATGTCAGAGGACTCATTGGTTGGCCTGAAGCAAATGTGTGCAAAATGTTGTGGGACAGTAAAAGCAGTATTGTTCTTTTCGGATTTCAAATAAATCAAATATTAGTGATTTAAAGCAGCGGTCCCCAACCCCTGAGCCGCGGACCGGCACCGGTCCTTGGGTCATTTGGTACCAGGCCGCACAGAAAGAATAAATAACTTACATTACTTCCATTTTATTCATTTCAGAAAATGAAAGATGTTTTATTTTGAAAAATTATCAGATTCTCTGTTACATCTGTCTCCAGTATGCCTCTCAGTCAAGTGATAGGTTACCGCTGATAGGATGTTCCTCATGTCATGATTTGTGTTTATTATTATGTTTAGAGAATGCTATGCAGGTCAGATCATATTATATTGTTGTATTTATCCGGCGTTAAAGGCCAGTCCCTGAAAATATTGTCTGACATTAAACTGGTCCGTGGGGCAAAAAAGGTTGAGGACCACTGATTTAAAGGAAAGCAAAATATTTCGGCATGTTTATGGAAAATGAAAAGTAAAACGCAGACAATGTTCTTTTTTTTTTTAGCTCAATTATCATTTTCTTCGCATTCTGACAAGAATGATATATTTGGTCAATTTATAATGTTTTAATTTTGAAATAAAATACTGACATACTGAACAAAGCTTAACAATATATCCAAACAATGGAGTCAATACATTTTCCTTACGCAATATTTTCTTAAGATAAGATATCCTTTATTTGTCCCACACTGGGGAAATTTACAGCCTACAGCAGCAAGATTGTGGGTAGAAAGAAGAAAGAAGAGAAAAAAAATACTGTTTTGAGCACAGTTTCTAATCAGTCTCTAAACCTTCTATTTATTTTTGCTGAGTATAAAATATATTGCCCGATCTGATAAAAACTCCCAAACTGTCCACAGTTCACAACGTGGCAACAATGCTTGCTGTCCAATCAGAGCGAGGTTTAATCAAAGCAGTCCAGCTCTTGATTCTGACTGTCGATTCATCCTTCGTTGTACAATCCGTAAACCTCAAATGTGGCAATTCCACAAGTCAACCTCAGTAACCAGAGCCGGGAAGTGTCGAGGGAGTTTGGAGAGTCCTCAATCAAAGTCAATTAGTGATTGAGTGTGTGTATTCAATGTGGATTTGTATTTGCATGCTTGGTGTGCCCCTCTTATGTGCGGAAGGTTTTGCATGAGCATCCTCATCAGCATGCCTCATTTACCTGTCATTAGCAGAATTAATGACTGCAGGTTCGGAGAGAGAAAAAGGCACCTCTTGAAATCAGTCTAGGGCGACTGAGAAATAGAGTAAGGCGTGCATGTACAAGTCTTCACATCACAATCATGTAGGCCAGGGGTGTCAAACTCATTTTTTGTCGCAGGCAACTTCAGAGTTCCGGCTTCCCTCGGAGCAGCCGGCGGAAAATCTCATTGTTATTTCTTACCCATGACAATTTGACATTTCGGTACGGATTTCAGCAAGAATCATGTAGTGGACACACATGATTTGCTCCCGTGGGCCACATAAAATGACGTGGGGGGCCAGATCTGGCCCCCGCGCCTTGACTTTGACACATGTGATGTGTCAAATCAATCCATATATCAATCACGGGGCTCTTTTGTTTCCCTGAGGCGTAATTTTTTACATTTTATATTTACAGCCCTCTTACAAAACTGTTTGTAATGTAGTTTCATGATGCATTTTCAAAATACATTTTAAAGTGTCAAAAACGCTAGCAATAGAAAGAACCTATTTCAGTGCCAACCCATCGCCATCACAGAGCTGCAAGGAGCTGAAACTCACACCGCTCATACAATATGCCCCGTATCAGTGTGGGTGCAAAAAAAGCTTGCCTATTTGGCACTGATCGCCAAGTGAAAGAACAGAAATTGTTTTCCCATCGGTTTGAAAACAAAAACGGCTCGACAATATGTATTCCTCAGCATCTCGATAGAAAGTCATACAATTAGGAGGAGGAGTATGCGAGTGGCAGCTAAAACGAAGATGAGTCCAAGTCGACAACTTCAGGTGTAACTCAGGCTGAGCAGGGAGCACTTTGGCGGCTTTTGTGCTCTGCTAGTTTATTTTAGAACAACATTTTTGCTTTGAAAACAATTCAAATCAAATTGTTCTATCACTTTCAATGAACCTGTTAATCATGCAAAGTAATGGAGCTCTCCCAGACATTGCTGTGCCTTTTTTGCCTCACACCACGGTATGACATCTGTCTTGTGTCTCATAGTTTTGACATTGGGATACCGTGTTAATAATACCGTAAAATGGCACTTTGATATTGTGGGCGTCGTATCAAAAATAACAAGCGCTTTATGTCATAACAGCTCATAAGAACTGCCCACATCATCAGGGTGAACGCTGACCGCATCTTATGCACAAACACGACAACACAACTTCAGTAAGTTTGCCTTCTCTGTGTTTGTGTGTTGCACTGCAATCGAGAAGGCAAGTCTTTAGAGGAAGAGTAATAATTGGGGCAGCGGTAATTAAAATTGGTTCCATTTAATTGCCGTCATTAACATTCTGAAGGTCAGATTGCTGAAACACACAGACTTGGAGACATATTGTATAGCGCGCACACTCACAAACAGGTACACAGGCTCTAATGCTCTAATTTGAGCTTTATATATATATATATATATATATATATATATATATATATATATATATATATATATATATATATATATATAGATTGCAGCATATAAATATATGGTTTGAGTGCCCTCTCATTGGCTGGGGACTGCAAAAACCCCCAATACTGAATTACAATGTTGTTACGATTGTGCTGACAACTAACTATGCATATTTATTCTGCATTTATGTGTACAGTAGATCAACTAGGATAATGGGGTGATTCTATTAATTCTCATTCAACTCAACCGTATTTATAAAGCACTTTAAAAACAACCACAGCTGCATGTATAAGGTGCTTTGCACAACGTCAAAATCAGACGTATAAAAACAGAGACAATTTTAACAATTAATCAATGACATTAAAACAGAAAAGCAGCATTTTGGACCAACTGGAGATGCCTGATGGACGACTGGTTGATTCCGAAATAAAGTGCATTACGGTAATGCGACCGAGATTTGGTGAAAGCACGGATTACTGTTTCATTGTGCGGTTGTGAATGGGGAAGGCTTTACTTTAGCCAGGTGCCAAATTTTAAAAAAAATAGTAAGAATCTGGATTTAACAATAGCCCCATTTTGCTCGTCCAATTTAAAATTACCGTATGCTACTCATAGCATATCTGTCTGAAAACCTCAGAATTCTCACAGCGGTCATGTTGCATCATGCCGAAGAAATGCCCTGAAGTGTTTTTGTAGTCACTGTTGAGTGATTAGGCTCCACCGACCGAAGATAAGCGGATTAAAAAATACACGTTTTGCTTTTTATTATATTATTGTATAGAAGCTTCTCTGCTGACTCAAAAATATCGCTCTGCCAGTTTATCTCACTTCAGGCAGATTTTTTTTTCTTTTAAAATTGGTGCGGGTTCACCTCAACAGGACTCGGGGAAAGGGCGATGCTCTCGCACCTCGCGCTCGAGGCACTGTACAATCTGCTTTGGATGCTCTTTATTTCTAAGTGGTCCAAGAAGGGTTGCGTCGGAGCCGGCTGGTAAACGCGTATAGCGAGTGGGCTGCCAAAAGCCACAGATGCTGCTGTAGTAGAGTGGGGAAGCAGGAATGTTTCAAGAGGTTTTAATTTCCCAAAGTACAACTGAAATAATGATGTTCAACAGAAAAGACACTCCCAACACCGAAAAAAGAGGAAGCTGATTAGCAATCGCTGAGACTTTCCAGTGTCATAGAATTATGGATGGCGGCCCTGGACGTCAGAACACGAATGCATAATTGG
Source organism: Hippocampus kuda (assembly GCA_901007745.1). NCBI lineage: Eukaryota > Metazoa > Chordata > Actinopteri > Syngnathiformes > Syngnathidae > Hippocampus > Hippocampus kuda. Next base: position 14,973 of record CAAKHF010018043.1, on the reverse strand, counting down.
GTCATTGATAAACAGTAACTCAGAGGCTCCATGACTTGACAAAAGAAGTTTTATTCATTTCCATCTCAACATGTCCAACCAGCTTGCTTAAAACTTGTCGGAAAGAAGAAAAAAAACACTGCAGAGAAACCCGGAAACACCATCAATGTTTGATTAAATGCAATGTCGTTATGAAGCTTAAAAGTCTCCCACCCTTGTGGTGAACGCAACATTAATTTCTCAACCGGCACAAGGCCACAGCTGCATATTGAGGCAATTCATAGAAGACAGGAATCTGATCAGAGTACCAAAGACAGGAGGGGGAAAAACACAATGAACATTCGGTCGCTGAATATATTCTCTTCTTCGATGACATATTAGCACAATTCATATATGGAGCTTAGTCATCAGGACGGGGGGAAAAAGACATTACAGTGTATAAAGATCTGCACAAGCCCGAATCTTAGAGTATCCACCATTAATTAAGTGCCAAGAGTAGAAAGCTGTTTTTTTTTAAAAAAAAAAAAAAATTAAATCCACATGGAGACGTTTTCTACATGTGCACACTCAGAAGCAGTGGTGAATAATGGGTAATTGGTCTTCGCAATACCGCTGTCGTTTTTTTAATGAACGTGTCACTGACTTTTATAAGCCTGTTCATACACTCCAAAGAAATATTTCACGCAGTGTCGTCACGACATAAAATACGAGACACACTCCGGTATTTCACTCGTCAGTCACGTTGTCTGCGACTTAACAATGAGGGATGTGGTATCAGATTTGTCAAATTGCCTCGAGCTCACATTCTCAACCTCATGATCACCTCCCAACTGCAGCAACAGCGAAAGGAACGCAATGAGGAGCGGGGAGGGAGACGCAAGACTAAGGAAATTATATTTTCATTGGCCATCAAGCTAATTGTCTTGCAGATATGACAACTTACAAAGCAAGGGTGTGAGGCAATAAAACCGTAATGGCTGCCACACAGTCTATTGAAAAACAATATTTTCAACTCAGCCCTATGTCTCCCCTATATCCCGGTCGCAGCGAGATTGAGACGAAATTGAGAGAAATGCTGGATAAGAGCTGTTCTTTTCTTTGTTGTGCTTCCATTGGCATCCCTGGTGCTTACTTGTCTGCCTGTCTGCTTGGCAGGCTTGCCGTGTGGCTTGTGTTTTACATTTCATCAAATGGAAAGGTTTGGGAATGCACGCTTGCTTGTGGACACAGCCCAAGGGCTTTTT
>CAAKHF010018039.1:31248-42500 GCA_901007745.1 Hippocampus kuda | reverse complement strand
CGCGATTGTTACTTGTTTGGAACTATTTTGTGTGCAAGGTTACAGCGTTCTCTGTCCATATAAATAGAGCGGGTGGAGCTTCTCTGTGTTCGTCTGACAGTGACGGTGAAGTTCAGCGGTGCAGTGGTAGCGACCTAGCGAAAATAAAACGGTTCCAGTGACGACACTCGAACCAAGTGTAGTCATCCGAAATGATGTCTACACAAAACCGTAGAGAGACTTGCGCGCAAGAAGGACCAAGAGAATCAACATAGCCTGACTGCTGTGTACAGAGCAAACTTCAGAAAAACGAAGTATGCAACCATGGCTTAAATCCACTATAGGCTGAGTACTAATTTACCTTAGACGTGGACTTTATAATGTTATATTGCATATATTATATTGCAGTAAATATTCTCTAGTATGGACTCGTGTTTGCGCTGTCCAATTTGTCCTGATAACAGAAATTCCTCATTTGGGAAATGAGCATGGTACATGTCCTTCATGAACCTGCAAGTATGTTTGACAAAATGCACGTGTAACAACACAATCAATAAAATACAAAAATATACTGTCCAAAAACTGTTTATATAACAAAAACTGCAATACAGGTGTATCCAAAAAAAAATCACAACAGTCAAATACGTACAGTATTTTAATTTTTATTTTTTTCTGTCTTGGGGAAAAAAAAGTGTCTATTTTGGATTGTTTTGTTGGATGCATTCTTTGGTTTATGACAATGTTTGCCTGCGTGTCATACAGTTTTCTTGCTAGTTGCAAGTAACTGTCCCGTTGATCACCGATGTCTGGTGATTCTTGTGCAGACTGAAGGGTTTTTGTTTCCATTTGCATTGCTTCCTTGCTGGATGGTGGCTTGTCATCAGGAGTTGAATCGATGCCTTATTTTTTAAAGTTTCGTAGATTTGCGTCTTTCCGACTCCAAGTGTCTGCTGGATGTTTTTAACTTTGTCTCCAGCCTCGCTCAAACGGATGCATTTCACTCGCTCCGCTCCAGTCATTACAGTTCTTCTACGTTTCGATACCATGATCTACACGACGTAAGTGAATAAAGTTAAAATCTTTCGCAATTACAGTAACGCAAAGTGAAAACGTGTCTCAGCGTTGTGTCTTTACCGTCGCATCGGGTGGGCGGTGCGAGTATTCAAGCTCCCGCGGCATTACGCCTCCATCCGGGTTACAGCGAGTGGAATTTCCGCTGACGTAAGTTCCGGTAACACGTAATATCGTAGTCAAAATGTTAATGCATAGGTTTTTATTACGGGTGAAGGATATTCCTTTTCATAGAATTCCGGGGATGGGAATATTTACTGTATATACACACACAAACACACACACATGCACACACACACACCCATACCTGTGAATCATACTGAAATATAAGACTGATATCATTACCGATTGTCAGCACAAAATGTTGCATTTTAAAACGGGTGTGTTTGCATTCAGTGAGACATTTTGTGGACCAATCGGGCTTCTGCTTCACTGAGTGTCTTTGTCGTTCTTGGATAGCAAGTAGGCAACTGCGCTGATCAAGCCCTTTAATTGAGTGGAAGCCACTTTTTAAATATACTTAAAAATGTCACCTGTCCCCCAGGAGTAATCGTACCCCCATTTGAGAACCACTGCTTTAGGTTGTAACGACGGCACTCGAATGAAGACGCAACGGACGTTACACATCAAAGAGCTTTGATCTACGACAACAGCTAAGCTAGCCTAGCCACGAGAGCAGCTAAGTTAGTACAGACGACACGACACTCGAGGTAGGACGGACACACTCTTTGGTTATCTGTTTTTTCCCTTATTCTCTCTTTTCTATCCAAATATATATTTTGCGACAAACAATAGCGGTCTTGTCCACGTCTTTTTTCGTTCCACCGGGGTTTAGCCAATGTGTTTATAAAGAGACTAGAATCCCTTTAAGGTCATTACTTTTCATCCCAAGTCAAGGAATATAATGTAAATGAATGGCTTTTTTTTTTACACAGGATATACTTGCTGTATCTACGGTGCACTTTTTAAGCAACTGCCTTTTGAAAAAAACAATACAGCAAAGTAGCAGGGAGTGGCCCAGCGCCTGTAAAATCAAGTCAATGTGCCTAATGCATCACTTTGCTCGGACACCAGGAATTACTCAACAACGATCATGCAGTGTGCGTCGCTGCATGTCATAATTCTGTTCATGATTTGAACATGGACAAGTGGCAGGCTGTATTAAAAATAGCAACGAGCTGAATCTGGCCCAAGGGCTGTCGTTTTCCCACCGCTGATTTAATGATTTCTACCTGCCATTAGAAATTACTGGCATCTATCTTGATGAACAAATGATGATTGTGCACGTTTGCCTTTAATAAACAATAATTTCCCTCGGCATGCCTGAGGAGATCTCACAGCACACTCGGGTGCCATCGACACCCTGGTTGGGAATCACTTGCAGAAGTCAACACGATCAAGCTTATTACTTGGAGTAGGACACCAATTGACCACAAGATGGCAAAATTCCATCAGTGCGCGTCAGACGTTAGCTGTGGCTTAGACAGCAAGTCTCAGAGAGGCATAACAAAGAGTACGAGGAAGAGGAATTGGCAGGGGATGAGAGGAGCTGCAGCGCTCTCTCTCTTCTACCTTTCATATCCGATGGCAGAGTCTGCACAGCTCATGAAGAACAAAGTCAAACAAAGGCGGAAGAGGGCAGAGAGGAAAAGTGAGAAATGCTCTACACTTCCACTTCTCCTGCAGAGGCTGCCTGAGGCCCCAGAGAATGGAGGGCCGAGATAGTCTTCATCGGTCCGGTGATGCAGTAAGCCAATCTAACGCAGGTTCTTTCTCCAACAGCACCCGATCGTGATGGTTGAGGCTCCACCTAACAGCAACTATTTATTCAGGAACCATTAGTGCCACACTCCGGCCTTGTCATTACATAAATAAAAATGTTTCCATGTATTCAAGCTCATGAACAATACCCTTGGCCATCCTGGGTTACATTTAACGAACTACTTTGACAGGCCATAAGAGTTGTGTGGGAAAACCTATAAACAGGGGTGCACATCAGTGGTGCGTAAGTGCGCATGTGAAATGAAAATCAGCCAGATTTCATTGCCTCGCCGTGCATTTGTGTTCCAAGCATGTTGCAGCCACGTTAGTTTAGTTATTAGGCCCGAGCAGTGACCTCTATAATTGGAAGGCATATGTACCAGCCCACAGCTTACACAAAATGTCTTGTTGGAGCAATATCCTGAACCTGAGAAGAGACAACCCATTCTTATCTGACATATTTTTCCTCTAGGGTTAACCAGGTATCCTTGATATTTTCTTGGAAGAGTGTTCAGACTTTCGTGATGTTGAAACAGGTATTTATGATGTTTTGTGAAACGCTACTGCCGTTGCTACGCACTGTTGTTTTTGAAGGTTTAAAAAAGTCACAATAGGCCTGGCAAACACAATCCATATTTTTCAGGTTTATTGAGCGGGCCATTTTCAAAAAAAAAAATCCAATAAGCCAGTACACCAACGTGCCAGTACCCCAAAGTGACCCACAGCTTGAGCAGAGAAGCCCAGACTTTCCTGTCCTCAATCACTTCATCCAGCTCTTCCACGGGAATTCCAAGGCGTTCCTAGGGCAGCCGGGTGACAAAGGTTCTCCAGCATGTCCTGGGTCTACCTGCTGGTGGGACGTGCCCAGAACACCTCGCCGCGGAGGTGTGCAGGAGGCATTCTAATCAGATGCCTGAGCCACCTCATCTGGTTCCACTCAATGTGGAGGAGCAGCAGTTTGACTCTGAGCCCATTCTGGATGATCTCTAAAGGAGGGCTCGGACACCCTGCTATAGAAAATCATTTGGGCCGCTTATATTGGGATCTTGTTCTTTTACTCACAACCCACACCTTGTGACCATAGGTGAGTGTAGGAATAGAGACTGACCTGTAAATTAAGAGCCTTTGGCTCAGCTGTTGTTTCACCATGATGGACCAACACCAAAGTTCGTATCACTGCAGATGCTGCACCGATCTGCCTGTCACGTTCCATTCTTGCCTCACACGATACTTGAAATCCTCCACTTGCGGAAGCATCGCATCTCCAACCTTGATAGGACACTTCACCCTTTTCCGAATGAGGACCATGGTCTCAGATTTGAAGGTCAGCAGTACCACATAATCTGCAAAAAGCAGTGATGAAATACTAGGCCACCAAACGAGACCCCCGCAACTCCGTGACTGCACCTAGAAATTTTGTCCATAAAGGTTATGAACAAAATCAGTGACTAAGCGCAGCCCTGTCCAATCCTTCCTGGAAATGAATTTGACTTATTGCCAGCAATGTGAACCAAACTCGGACATCGGTCGTCCAGGGATTAAACAGCATGGTATCAGGAGGTTCGATAGCCCCATACTCTTGAAGCAACCCCCACACAACTCTCCAAGGGACACGGCCAAACGCCTTATCCAAGTCCACAAAACACATCTAGACTGGGTGGGTGAATTCCCATGCACCCTCGAGGACCCTGCCGAGGGTGTAGAGCTAGTCCACAGTTCCACGGCCGGGGCAGAAACCACACTGCTCCTCCTGAATCCGAGATTCGACTTACAGACACACTCTCTTTACCAGCACCCCTGACTAGACCTTACCAGGGAGGTTGAGGTGTGTGATCCTCCTGGAGTTGGAACACACTCTCCGGTCCTCTTTCCTAAAAAGGGGGGGACCAACACCCTTGTCTGACAATCCAGAGGAACACTTTTTTTTTTTTCCTCTTCAATCTAAATCTGTCCATGCACATGTTTGTACAGTTGTTTAGGTGTGTGGGTATGGGAGTGATTTTCTAAAAGAGGACATTCACGGATCAAGAGGCAAGAGCACACAACATCGGATAATAAGGTACACTTTACAAAGCAGATTTATCACAATGCCGTCAAGCCAGCAACATTTAAACAGCCAATACAGCATTTACGGGTGACACACTTTTACGGGTGAAACTCAGATTCACACTACTTCCGGTGCACTACCACATGACTAAGGCTAACTTGATGATCACAACAACAGGGCCACTAATGAAGTCCACATCACTTCAACAAAAGCACTCCAGAATATTAATTCCAAAGGAATCTGAACAGTTAGTTGTAAAATGGTGTCAAATAATGTGTGACTTCACATAATTGTGAGAGAGAATATTGTATGGTGTTAGAGGACCTGGCCATTTCTCATTGCTCTTTAGATGACCTGGTTCCAATCCTAATAAGTGAACTATGCTGCTCTGGGAATTAGCATAAGCGTATTATAAAGGTAAATCAAGGGTTTAAGATGGGATGTAGTATCCTAGCCAACATACTCAGAGTACCTTGTGTGACTTGAGCGCCGTGTGAATGCTTCTCACATAGTATGCTATACTGCATTCGTGTATTGACCAAAACATTTTCAAAGTAGCAGAACAATGCCCCAGTTATAGAAGCATTTGATATGGTCTGCTTTCAGTGTTTTTTTGGCCACGACATTCGTCAAAGGAGAAGTATCTGTGCTTGGTGGTTGCGCCTTCTCGGCAGCACGCCAGTACCAGCACAGATTTTGATTGGGAGGAATGTCGGCGCCATTGACTGTCGGTGCTGGACAGACCTGGGGCGCTTGTGTTTTTTTTCACAACCCCGTTTTGTTCAGTGGAGATGTCGGCGCTGTTGGACAGTCGGCGTTGGTGCGGCTGGATGGATGGCTGCTGAAGTTGAGGATGAGGAGAGAGGAGCGTTGGCGCAGAGCGCCGATGCGTATTTGGAACCGAGAGTTGCCACTTGGAATTGAAGCGGACTGACATAGGACAGGAGAAGTGAACCAATCTCCTTTTTCGTCAATGGACGCTACAGCCTCTTGTTGACTTTGAAACTTAGCTTGTAGCCGACGTGTGCACATTTTGAGCATGACGTCTCTGATCCACTGGTTAAAGGACACTTTGATTCTCTCCTTTCATCTCAAACTGCTTCAAACAACAAAGTGTGTGACGGAAAAGTGGTTCGGACTGCACGACTGTCCGTGTTTTATGTTATGTGTTTTGTTTATTATTTTACTTTATGTTAACTGTTTTGTTAAGCGCTTTGTTACAGCTGCCGCTGTTGTGAAAGCGCTATATAAATCAGCATGTATTGTGTTGTATACTGATTAATAAGACAAATTATAAAAACAGTTGGGTCATAAATAACCCACAATTATTTAATTGTTACACATTGGACAGCCTTCTCGATTGTCAATGATGGCTTCAAGACCGCATATGCAGATTTGCACTCACCTCAGGGCCACGCTCTTGTACAGTGCAGGACTCACTGTCTCCCTCTGAAAATGAACCTGACTCATCGCTGGAATTGGTGCCATATGACTGTTCACATTTTATCTTGGGTTGCCCCCGGTTAAAAACATCCCCGACACTGTGTTCCTGCTGGTCGACATTAAGGCAGCGGGCCATGTTGGAGCATGGTGAGGAAGAGAACTCAAACTGAGGCAGGCTGCACGGAGAGCCACCACTGCCATCTTCTGCATAGGAGTATGACGAACAGGAGCTGGATGTCCTGGTCCGTGTCTCGCAAGGCGGTGAGCGCGGGCAAACTTTTATTGGAACCGGGCAGCTCGTGTTCGGCCGTGGGCGGCACAGCAGTTGGGGTTCGGTGGAGGTGGTGCTGGGAGAATAGGCCTGGGAGGTTGGAAGGGACTGGCTGGCTCCAGGACACATTCCCTTTGGTATGTGCTCAGAAAGCTCAATTTCAAAAGAATTCCCACCAGGGTAGGAATGTGCTGGGGTTCCAAGACGATTGCAGGCTCCTGAGGAAAAAATGACACTTCGTCGATCAAGCTCAACTTCCTTTTTGCAGATTTCATCGCAGGACGTGGACTTGACGGACAGACCTGCAGTGAAATTGTCATTGTTCTTTGGGGATATTAAAGACAAACTTAACTCCCCAGCAAAAGCTCTGAAGTCTTTTTTGTGATCTCCCTGAGAGTTAACTTTGTCCTGGGGACAGACAAGCCTGTTGGCAAATAGCTGCTGTGATGTATTGGGCGGATTGGAGCGGTCCACTCCTTTTTTGAATAAGGCTCGGACGCAGGATACCGACTTGGTTCTTTTGATGATTTCTGAAGACACAGGATTATCCATCTCCATTGCGAGCCCACTATCCTTATCCCGAGTGTCCTGCTCATCCCCCGAGAGGCACAATGAGACGGCCTCTTCCTCTGTTTGTTGTTCTACTTTGATCTCCGCCAAAGGCAACCTGTCCTGATCTGGGACTCCCCCACTAATCCTGCTCTCTTTTATTGTGCTCGGAAAACCTGAGGTACTGGTGTCTGAAGAGAAATCATTATTGTGCTTGTTGCATGCCCACTGGTATTTCCTGTACTTCGGGCATCGTGGCAGGTCTGATCCTCTGCGTCGATCAATGTCCAATCGGCCGTCTGTGAAGTTACTCGGTATAGTCATTGCTAGCCGATCCTCGTCAGGGCACTGAAAGGTGGCAAGATCATCAGCACGTCGTGTCCTTGGGGAGGAGGGCATTTCGGCCTCTGACTGCATGCTTTCATACTCTGAGTTGGTGCCCTCAGCAGCCACATTGTGACAGTGCAGCAAGCTGTCCTCGCTACGCAGCTGAGCTTCCAGAAAACGAAAGCATGAATCCTCTAGGTTGTGCATGCGCAGGAATTTGGCACAGCGGATGACCTCTTGAATGTTTTCTTTGCTGAGTAACAGCTTTGCGGTGTAGGCAAACTGCAACAATGGGATGAATCCTCTCGCAGTGACCTGTAAAATAGCAGGGAAATTGTCATGATTACTAGACCGAGAGTCATTGTCTGGAGTACTTGGGTGTGGTGAAAGCCTGTAGCCTGCCATCTGTTCTTAAACAGCCCACAGCAGATACTAAAAGTGCTATTTGCTACTAATGAATTTGTTTTATACACTTGGAGCTTTGCACAATATGCAAAAAAAAATTATTTACAAATAAACTCATGACAACATTTCTCTTTACAACACTGCGGTCATGAAGATAATTCATTTTTTTACAAGCCAAAATGGTTCCCTCCGCTTCCTGCTCTGTGTCAAAGCCCAAATTGTGAACATATGACATGAATGATTCCCAAGTAACTGCTTTAAAAATGATAACTTACAAGAGCTTGCTCCTGTTTTGGTTTCTGGATAGAGATGGGATTCGGCTGCTGTTCAGCGCAGGGACAGATATTTTCTAGTGGGTTGCAGGGACTCTGACCACCCCAAAATCCCCAAATTAACCTTATAGATTATATAAAACCTTATGAAAGGTTTTCAGGTATGAAAAGCATGATTAGGTGAAATTATTATTTATTATTATTAATTAATTATTATTATTAAGTATTATCCGGTAGTTGACTGGCATATTCACTAGCTCTATTTGTTTCTGAAGGGTACGAGCAGGGATGAGAAGTGACGTGGTGGTGCAAATGGTGGCGACAAAACCCCCCCCCAAAAAAACCTCCACACTCACCCCATTTATTTTGTTTTCAAATTTAAAATGGTTGGACGGTTTTGGGTCATAATGGCAACAAGTTACACGAATGCCAATTGTGAACGGTGGTTGAGACCAGTCAACAGCATAAGCCATACAGTACACACATGCACACTTTGCCTTTTTCTTGAGCTATAGGTATACTATATTAGAGTATATACTGTACTGTATTTCCTTAGCTTCCCTCCGTGAGCCTTCCCCTTACCGTGGTGGAGGGCTTTGTGTGTCCAAATGAGCTAAATTGTCTGGGGCTTAATTCCCCTGGCAGGGTCACCCACAGATCCCTGATGACGAATAAATTTGCGGTCCGATCAGAGGCTATTTCTAGGGACATGGAATGTCACCTCTCTTGCAGGGAAGGAGCCCAACGTAGTGTGCGAGGCAGAGAAGTTCCAACTTGACGTAGAACTTGCCTCCACACACAGCCTGGTTTCTGGTACCAGTTCCCTCGAGAGGGGTTGGACTCTTTTTCACTCTGGAGTTGCCCACGATGAGATGCAGAGCAGGGGCGGGTATACTAATTGCCCCCCAGCTCAGTGCCTGTACATTGGGGTTCACACCAGTGGGGGAGAGGGTAGCCTCCCTCCACTTTCGGGTGTGGGAACAGGTCTCAAGAGGGGGAAGCAGTGCACCATTGTTCCTTAGAGGAAGCAGAGTCTGGTGATTCAGAGGTGGACTCTCCAATCTCTGGGGTTGTGAAGTAACAGAGGTGGTTCAAAAGCTCCACCGGTGGCGAAGCCCCTGGGGTGGATGAGATCAACTCAGAGTTTCTCAAGGCTCTGGATGTTCTGAGGCTGTCCTAGTTGACATGCCTCTGCAACGTGGTCATTGGGGAGAGTGCCTCTGGACTGGCAGACCGGGGTGGTGGTCCCTCTTTTTAAAAAGGGGGACCGGAGAGTGTGTTCCAACTATAGAGGAATCATACTACTCAGCCTCTCGAGTAAGGTCTGTTCAGGGGTGCTGGAGAGGAGGGTCCGTCAGCAAGTCAAGTCTCAGATTCAGGAGGAGCAATGTAGTTTTCGTCCCAGTCGTGGAACAGTGGACCAGCACTAAACCCTTGGCAGAGTCCTCGAGGGTGCATGGGAATTCCCCCAACCAGTCTACATCTGCTTTGTGGACTTGGAGAAGATGTTCAACCGTGTCCCTTGGGGAGTTCTGTGGGGGGTGCTATGGTGGTATGGTGTTCTGAAACCCCTTATATGAGCTGTTTGGTCCCTATACCACCGATGTCAGAGTTTGGTTTGCATTGTCGGCAGTAAGTCGGATCCGTTTTCATTTGAGGCTTGGACTCGGCGAAGTCTGCCCTTTGTCACCAATTCCGTTCATAACCTTTATGGGCAGAATTTTCTCGGGGCATCCAAGTTGTAGAGTGGGTCCGGTTTCGTGGCCTCAGAGTTGCATCTCTACTTTTTGCAGATGATGTGGTGCTGTTGGCTTCTTCAAGCCGGGATCTCCAACTCTCAAGTGGTTGGGACGAAAATCAGCACCAACAATTCTGAAACAATGGTCCTCAGTTCGAAAAGGGTGGATTGGCCTCTCTGGGTCGGGGATGATATCTTACCCCAAGTGGAGGTGTTTAAGTATGTTGGGAATATTGTTCACGAGGGAGGGGCGCAGGGTTTGATTCTGGCCTTCCGGAATTTGTATGTTCTTCCCGTGCCTGCGTGGGTTCCTCCGGGTACTCCGGGTTGCTCCCACATTCCAAAAACATGCGTGGCAGGTTCATGGAAAACTCTAAATTGTTCCTAAGTGTGAGTGTGAGCGCGGATGGTTGTTCGTCTCTGTGTCCCCTGCGATTGGCTGGCAACCAATACAGAGTGTACCCCGTATACTGCCCGAAGACAGTTGGGATAGGTTCCAGCACGCCCCGCTACCCTTGTGAGGATAAAGTGGTTCAGAAAATGGATGGATGGATGGATGGATGGATGGAGGAAAAAGTTTGGACACCCCTGGTCTAATGTCTTTAATAAAAGTTACCAATATTAAGGGCATACCAAGGATGTCTTGTATGCTCCTCATTGAACAAACTTTGTTGCAGCTTTGTTTACAGATGTATTGTTTAGCTTTAGGCTATAGTATATTAGACCAGATAATGCTTTGTGTAGCGGTGGTCAAGTGTCTGGAGCCTAAAGCTTAATGGTTTGTAAGACTCCAGCTAATCTCTGTTGTGGCCATGTGGTGGGGAATGATAGAGAGAAGCCTTTCCATTTAAACCTAATGCCAGTTAATTAGGTATACTCCTGAGCTGGCAGAATTCTTGGCCTGTTTTGGTGCTTCGTTGAAACACGTGAGAGAAAGGGTGTCTAAGAGCAGCTTACTATGACCCACTGTTTTAAAGATCAGCATGAGGTTCGCAGTTGACTGTGATTATTGCTTTGCTCAAATTCAGCAGATAGCCAACTGTTACTGATATGGTCAGAAACCCATGACATTTTTGGCATTTAGAAATGTGAAGTAAGTCTGAGCATGTGCCGTGCTCCTTTTCACCCATGCCCATATTTCTGCTCTGAGCTAGCTTACAGTGAGCTCATAGTTCAACAATAGCAAAGCATATCAGCTATTGTGAGAAGGATGCTGCTGACTAGATAGCCATGAGTGGGGGATGGTGAGAGAGAGAGAGAGAGAGAGAGAGAGAGAGAGAGAGAGAGAAAGAGAGAGAGAGAGCGAGAGAGAGAGAGAGAGTGAGAGAGAGAAAGAGAGAGAGCGTAAGTAGGCGTGTGGGAGTTTCAGTATGACACCTTGGGAGAGGG
>CAAKHF010018039.1:0-15023 GCA_901007745.1 Hippocampus kuda | reverse complement strand
GTTACTTGTTTGGAACTATTTTGTGTGGAAGGTTACAGCGTTCTCTGTCCATATAAATAGAGCGGGTGGAGCTTCTCTGTGTTCGTCTGATAGTGACGATGGAAGTTCAGCGGTGCAGTGGTAGTGACCTGGCGAAAATAAAACGTCTCCAGTGTTGTCATCGAACCAAGTGTAGTCATCCGAAATGATGTCTACCCAAAACCGTAGAGAGACTTGCGCGCAAGGACCAAGAGAATCAACATAGCCTGACTGCTGTGTTCAAAGCAAACTTGAGAAAAACGAAGTATGCAACCATGGTTTAAATCCACTATAGGCTGTTTACCTTAGATATGCAGTTTATAATGTTATATTGCTCTGTTTTGATTCCATAAAAAGAGCTGTTAAAGCAGCTGTTGTGTGACAAAATATTTTTTTCACTGTTGTTGATGGACAGTGATATTGTGTGAGAGATTGTGTGAATAACTGCTCCAAGTGAAAAATATTCATGTAAAATTGAAAATCGAAATTGTTATTTCAGTAAATATTTGCATTTTGCACATAGAAAACTGATTCATGATTCCATGTTGATGAGAGCATTAAAATGGGGGAAAAATAGGACAAAAATATAAAAGGAAATTCAGAAACGATAAAAATTGCGTGAGTGATCACGATTAATTTTTTAGTTCATTTGAGTTAGTTATGACGTTGCATTTTTAATTAGATTAAATATTTTAATCGTTTGACAGCTCTAATATATATATATATATATATATATATATATATATATATATATATATATATATATATATACGTACATATACACACACACACACATTACAAACAAAGTGCTTTACAGAACGGTTAACATAAAATCAAATATGGTAATTAATATAATGCAACACAACATATGGCATAGACAGTCATGCAATCGTAATCACTCGTCATACGCCTTGTTGTTTAAAGCACATCTATATGAAAGAGGCGGGAATCAAAGTGTCCTTTTCACCAGTGGATCAGAGACGTCATGCTCAAAACGTGCATGGCATGTCTGCTCCAAGCTAAGTTTGAAAGTAAACAAGAAGCTGACTTGTGCCTGGTACGAGTCGTTGGCTCTCCCCCAAAATATTTTTTTTGTCCTTCAAGGAGAAAATTTCCAATTTGGGAAATACTTTTTTGCAGGTCAATCTCAGGGATCTGAAGCAAGGGTTTTATCAAACAATAAAAAAAAAGACAATATAACAAATGAACAAGTGGTTTCCTTTTTTCTGATTCTTTTTTTTATTTTTATTGAACTCTGTGAAGAGCAGCAAAGCGTATTCTCTTGTAATCACTGTTGCGCTATCAATTTTTCACACCTCTCGGCAGTGATAAATGCTTGCAGCATCCATGTCAGTGTTCATGTGCTGTCTTGATTTTAGTCCGTGTGATGTATATATTTAGTTTCATTTCCAAGGTAAATGAGAAGAATGGGGCCGTTTTAACGAGGTCATTCCTAGCTCCAGAGAAGACCAGTGAGTGGGAGAATGTTGCGGAGGGAGTGACAGTTTGAGCAAAGGCCATGGAAATACTTTCAAGTCACTTTTAATCCACATGATATGGATAGAGAAAATGTTTTATTATTATTATTATTTTTGTGGCTGCACTGTGCTATGCCGATTTGCATGCAGAGTTTGTGACAAGCCTATCAACAGTTAAAGGGAATTTTCTTGAAAAATCCCTCTACTGTGAGGTACTTTGTGGTGGTCACCGAGCGTGTGTTTCCGGCATAGAGCTGCACGTGTAACTGGTTGTGTACCTTACTTCAGCAGGCTGCATGCTGAGCATGCATTGACTGCTGCACGACGGGAGCCGGAACGCTCGGTGTAACCCCGTAGATCATCATTTGGAACCATTGATAGGGCATAGCTCTTCGCGGATTTTGTGAAACTGTACAATAGTGAGGCAAGGAGATGGACCGATGGGAGTGAAGTGGAGAGGAAAGAAAGTGTAGAAACTCAAAGTGTGATGGCGATCGCTCTGGAACTGCCTAATAAGTACAATGCGTGAACACCACTTCTTTTCATCAACCCAATGTCCCGGTTCCTGTATTTTGACATGCTGTCAGCAGCCAGACGGCTCAGTTTACGTCTAGCTCCCACATCCTCAGCCACCCAGGGATTCCCTCAGCGGGAATGAATGTCGGCAATGTAGAAAGGATGGCAGTTTGTTTAATCTAGGGGCGTGCAGCTGTTGCCGCAAAGAGACCTGACATAAATGTGTGCGCTTGTGGTCGCATGTGAGGTCTGTTTATACTCAGTCTGGCGCCCCGGCGCGTTCCTAGGAGTGGAAACGTGGAAGAAGTGACCACTTTGTGAATCATTTTTCAGACGTCACTGGAATTAGTCCAAGTTGAGCAAACGCAGCATGACGGTGAAGGTTCATGCTAATGAAGTTCAAAGAAAATGTACGAGGCAGTATCTCCATAAAGTGCCGTTGAGATGTTCCCACTCAACTTCATATCCACTGTAATACACGTATGTACTGTAGATGTTACGCTGTTGAAATGCAACCCCCCCCCCCCCACAAACCCCAAAACAAATATGACGTTACAACCGGTGCCATCCAGCTGATCAGATCTGTGTGTGCGTGTGTCAGTGTATGTCTATACATATAGATAGATGGAGAGAATCTGATCGTTTGATCGTTCAAAATGACAGAGCAGACATGTTCCCTTTGACAAGGTCAAACTACACACCTAATATGAGGAAAATTACAGAACATTTGTGTAAATATTCTGCAGCCACCCACTGTTTCAGCTTCCTTTGAAGAAAGACAAAGTGCTGCTTGTTTTTCCTCAAAGGACAGTTACCCCATATTGATCATGAAAATAGAATGTACACGATAAAAAATGACATTTTTATGAAATGTCTTGATGTGGACAAAAAAGAGAAATTGATTTCATGTAAGATTATTCTACAAAGCAGAGCAGTGTGTGGGACATGCCATGAACACATACATCCAATGGCAAAACGATTCCACAATTTAGGAAACGATCATTGCACTGCTCTGTAAGTTATTGAACCACACATACATTTTGCATGACATGTTACTGCACATTACACAAACTGTGCTGCATATCGTATACATAATATTAAGCACATGCACAGTGACATTTTCATATGAGAAATATAAAATATGAGAAATATTGCTGGGGCTCGAAGACTAGCTACAGCCCACTAAAATGACATTATTCTCGCTTATTGTCGAATAATTTCCTGTATTGCAATTGCTCCTCCAAGTCACTCTAAAAAATAAATCACAGACTTCTATATGCGGAGCACTCATATAGAAAGAATTTGGCGCAAGCAACACAAACAAAAGTCAGGAACGATCCAGTAGGAGTAGCAACACATATCAACACAATTGCCCTGATTCTTGTCCTCACATCAGACATCATTACCTGGTCAGTTGTTCTTCATAGGGCTCGGTCATCTCGGTACCGAGAGAAAAACATGCCATGTCCACTCGACCTGTCTCACGTGATCGAATGAATGACAGAGAGGTGGAGAACCAAGCGTGAGGTTGGCGGCAGAAGAAAGGAGAGATGTGGTGAAATGGGGGAAAAGAAAAGGTAACAAAAGTAAACAACAGATGGCGAAAAGCATGTTGCTAAGAGATGCGGCAGTAGACGCGATGCCGACGTCGCGGGGGTGGGGCTTGGGCATGTCCTGTGTATTGACAACCGTGTTGACATCGGGATGGAGGTCAATGGGACCTTGATGACAGCCCGTAATGCCGAAATGTCAGCCACACACACCAAGTTGCTTTACTTTGGCAGTGCTGAATGTTGCATGCAGCGACCGCCTTTAACCCGTCTGACACACACACACACACACACACACACACACACACTCACCCTCACTCAGAGACAGCTGTCTGCCTTTCCCAGCACTGAACTCGCTCATGCTGGGGGTGTCGGGGGTTTGGGCGCATGTTTTGGCTACCCGTTGCCATGACCTAATTTACAACGAAAGAGAAAGAGCTTGAGTGAGAAATGCCGAGGGAGTAAGAATGAGAGGCGTGTTGGCCCATGCATTAGTCATGTCAGATGCATATTTGGTCCATTGATTTCCATTCAGACGGTTTCGGGCTCAATTCCTTATCTTGTGAAAGAGCCTTGGTCGACGCTACTCTCGAAAGTTTCGAACAGTGAGGCAAGGTCCAATTTTGTTTAAGACTGAAAACATTTGGGTTCATCAGAAGTAGAGACATGCCAGTCCCGATTCCAGGTGTCAGCCGATACCGGTCTTACTTGTCGCCATTCTACTTTCAGCAAATAGATGGCATGCAATGCTGACAGAACTACACCCATGTCAATCCTCTCAAATGGCCATTACGATGCAATTTCTGTGAGCATGTTTCTAAGGTTTAGCGTGCATTATTAGTGTGTTGCTCTCAAAATGTGTTTATGTTTTTTCCATTATACCTACTTTGCACATTTACCTGCTTTCATTGACTGAGGAAAGTACAATTTTGTTATTCACTGCATTAATGAGGTCTATTTGTCTGTTCAGTGCAGTACAGGCAACATAGCGCTTTTACGAACTCGTGCGTATCGTACAGTGGAGTGCTATACTCACCTGTTGTCCCAGCGACATCTTCCAACACTTCCAGACAGATCTCAAGGCGTTCCCAGGTTAGCCGGGAGACATAGTCTCTCCAGCGTGTCCTGGGTTGCCCTCGGGGCGCCCTGCCAGTAGGCCATGCCCAAAACACCTCACCAGGAAGGCCTCCAGGAGGCATCCTTATCAGATGCCCGAGCCACCTCACTTGGCTACTCTCAATGTGGACAAGTAGCAGCTCAATTCTTCGACCCTCCTGGCAGTTCAAGGGAGGATGGAGAGATTGAAGAAGTGATTAATATATGGCTGCAGTTAAGCTAATCTTTTTCATCCATTTTCTCTTGCGCATATCCTATTTAGGGTTGTGAGGAGCCAGAACATATCCCAGATGACTTTGAGCAAAAGCCAGACGACACTCTGGACTGGTCGCTCATTGGGTGTGGTGATATTGGGCTTCGATACTGTACCGTTAGAGGCTTCGAAATGAGCACCCTTTATTCTTGGTAGATGTGTGCAATAGTGTTGCTGTACTTGTTGGTTTCTTGAAAACTAAAAAATAATTGGATGCCTTTTCTAAACTTGCCTCCTTTTTGTTCTCTGTCAACAGGGTTGGCAGCAGCAACTGTGTTCTCCCAAAGACATTTGGGGCATGAGAGCTGATCGCAGTCATCTTTTGTTCGTAACTTGCTCCCCCTCCTCCTCCTCCTCCTCATCCATCTCCCTCTACCGCACCTCAGTGGGGACCTGTCACTTCAGCTGCACCGCATTGATGAGGTAACGTTACGCCGTGCTCAGAGTAGCACCCACCTGCACAAAAGCCACCCTCCCCATCACCCCCACCCCCACCCCCTGTTCCGTTGTGGCCATGGGCCAGAAGATCTCAGGTGGCATCAAATCTGTGGACGGCCGTGGGGAAAGCGGCGGTTCCCCATCCTATCGGCCCTCGGCTCATGGCACGCAGCACCCAGAGCTGAGGGGCCCTGATTTCTCCAAACCTCCCAGGCTGGATCTCCTTCTGGACATGCCGTGCGCCAGCCTGGAGACCCAACTTCGTCACGCGTGGAACACAGATGACCGTTCGCTGAATATTTTCATCAAAGAGGAGGATAAGTTAACTTTTCACCGCCACCCGGTCGCTCAGAGCACGGACTGCATCCGGGGTCGAATCGGCTACACGAGGGGACTCCATGTCTGGAGGATTCACTGGCCCTGCCGGCAGCGTGGCACCCACGCAGTGGTTGGGGTAGCCACCTCTGAAGCGCCCCTACATTCCGTTGGTTACACTGCTTTGGTGGGGTCAGACTGCGAGTCCTGGGGCTGGGATCTGGGACGCAACCGCCTCTACCATGACAGCAAAAACAGGGCCCACAGCTCATTGCCGTCTTACCCTTCTTTCCTGGAGCCGGAGGAGGCGTTCACACTGCCAGACTCCCTGCTGGTCATTCTAGACATGGACGAAGGCACGCTGAGTTTCATGGTGGAGGGACAGTATTTAGGAGTGGCCTTCCGAGGATTGAAGGGCAAGAAACTACATCCCATCGTCAGCGCTGTGTGGGGCCATTGTGAGATATCCATGAAGTACATCAATGGACTTGATCGTAAGTAGGCAACTCACCTCAAACATAACACTGGTCAGCACTTTTTTACCAAATGTAAACTTTTCTTGATGCAATTTTTGCACTGATAACAAAACTGCCCTTGTTTTTTTTCTCTCGCACACAAGCTTTTCATCATAAGAATAATAACCAGAAATGGGCGAGTACCAATACTAGGTATTGGTATCAGGCCAATGGGTAGCCTTATTTTAAGATATCAGGTACTTGGGGAGGCTGCTGATCCCAGTCACCAATACTTAGGGCAAAAACAGAAAAATACTCCTCCTCAGCAGTAGTTGGTGCTGTACTGCGGCAATTTGACAGATCGGCCAATCATCATCTGCTTCAGGAACAAAGGTCTTTGTTCACAATTTTCTGTCGTTATTGATCAACCATCCAGTATCTGATTCACTTAACCCAGCGGTCGGCAACCCAAAATGTTGAAAGAGTCATATAGGACAAACAAAAAAAAATGTATGGAGCCGCAAAAAAATAAAAGCCTTCTATAAAACTTACAATGAAGGAAACACATGCTGTATGTATGGAGGAGACTGGAGTGTCTCAGAATTGTTTATGCTATTCATTCCTTTGTTGTGTGTTCACAAACGCCCCCATAGAATTTATTTTGTAATTTCCTTGCTTGATTTTTTTGTTTTGGTGTATTATTATCGCTTTTCTTAGTGTCAGTGAAGGGATCATTAATTTCCGTTTTTCTGAGGCTGTCTTTGAATGCCTCTCGAGTCGAACTAGAAGAGCGAAGGCACAAAGTCGGACGCAGACGTGTCTGTGTTTGTCGAGGCTGTTAAAAGCATAAATAAAGTGTACGTTTTAAAAAACCAACACCACAGCTCTCCTTTTTCAGAGCTGCAACATGTATCTATCTATTTGAGCTATATTAGCCTACTATCAAAATCTTTTTCCATTTTCAAACATTTTTAAAAAGCTCCAGGGAGCCACTAAATGTCGCTAAAGAGCCGCATGCAGCTCTGGTGTTGCCGACCCCCGACTTAACCTCTCAAGGGTCGTGGGTGTGCCACGACAGCCTATCCCAGCTGTCATTGGATAATAGGCGGGGTACACCTTGAACTGGTTGCCAGCCAATCACAGGGCACACATAGACGAACAACCATTTGCGCTTGCAGGCACACCGCTGGACAATTCAGAGTGTTCAATGCATGTGTTTGGAATGTGGGAGGAAACTGGAGTACCTGGAGAAAACCCATGCAGGCACAGGGAGAACATGCAAACCCCACACAGGAAGGCCGGGTTCAAACCCATGACGTCTGCTCTGTGAGGCGGATGTGTGAACCGTCTTTCTGTCATTTCGTTAAATAAAATGTTATGTATCACAACTACGAGAGGTATCAATAACTGTGTTGGTGAATACTCAAAATACTTGTACTGTTAAAAAAGTGATCTTGAATATTTGAAAAAATTAAAGTTAGTCATATATTCAGTAAGATTCATGAATTAAGGGTTAGGTTCAGGTGGCATTTTTCGGAAATGTCATAGCTATAAATTACTATGCATGGTAAAGTTCGCATTGCTTTTTCCACTCAAAGTGAAAAACAAAGAATTGGAAAAATCTCCAAAATCTCAGGTGCAAAAAAAACCAAAACTAATTCGGACATTTTTTAAATCAGCTTAAAAAATACTCTTAGGGACACAAAGCCATGTATGTTTAAAAAAAATTGCGGCTGGCTAGTGAGCCGCAATGAAATGCTCCATCTCTGAATAATTTTGAGGATGCAGCTCACATTTGAAATAACTATAGAAGAAATCTAGCCTCGTTTTAAGACCATACACAACACATTTTACTGTGGAGAACCCACTCGGCTCCAAAGGGCTTCATTTGCTATTGACACTCTTTTATTATGGTAGGACCGAGTTCTTCCAGATACTACAAGGTACTATTCCTAGCACCTGGTCGACCGTTAATTTCAAGGGAGCCGAGTCACTCCGATACGGGTAACATACACTCAACCACTTTTGGTCGCCCTGTGCTTGGGCAAACATGTCATTCTAACGTGAAGAAATTGACTACTCACAAAATGTTATTGATATCGAGCTTTTGTATACATTTCAGGACGAGCCTAAAATGCACTACAACCTTTACGGGTGAACTTCTCTAAATCTACATTTGGAAGAAACGTGTTAGAATGTGCTATTTTGGTTTAGTTTCCGACTGTTTTTTTGTCTCGACGGTCTGTTCTGTGTACACCTCTTTGTTTTATGAAAGAAGTTACTTCTTTGCCATTGTTGGTGAATCATGAATTAAATGGCTTAAATTAAGTATATTCTGAAATGTGAATCAGTTCCATCTGTATTTTCCTTTGATTTCCAATCCAAAAAAAACCCGAATGTCTGCTTTCGTGTCAGCCCATGGAATGTTCTCGAAACAATGTCTGCCTGTTTCCTAGCTGGGAAAAAAAGATAAGAGGTCATGTCCAACTGCCTTCCCAACCTAAGCCTGGATGTTTTGGTGAAACTGCAGCTGGCCAACTGAAACATGAGTCAGACCCAAAACACAATGCAGCGTCATACTTGAATGTTCCATCTTTCTGATAAAGACTTGGTCGGCTGCTGTGTTAGCACCTGCATTAGCTAGCTTGACTCTAGCGAATCTCCTGCACTACAGGAGGCATTGAAATGGAGATGTTTTTGTTTTTTTTGAGAACCATCTGCTGGATTTCAGAGCAAATCGGTGCAATGGGCCTCCTAGGCGGGAGTGCAATGTTGTACTGTAGGAGACGTATGAAGGGTGAAAGTAGGGAGAGGAGTGACAAGTTGAACGGCTCAACCTGACAAGTGTGAATAAGGTGCAAAGTACTGTGTGAAGATATGGGCCAGTGTCAGATAATCTTAAGCAAACATATTGCCGTTTCCACGCTATCATTGCAGCCCGAAAATGTTTGGTTTGAAAATGTTTTGGTAAGTAGCAGCATATATAATATTAGGTACCTTCGTAAATGTAAAAAGAAACTAAACAACTC
Source organism: Hippocampus kuda (assembly GCA_901007745.1). Taxonomy (NCBI): domain Eukaryota; kingdom Metazoa; phylum Chordata; class Actinopteri; order Syngnathiformes; family Syngnathidae; genus Hippocampus; species Hippocampus kuda. Next base: position 5,855 of record CAAKHF010018039.1, on the reverse strand, counting down.
CAGTTTTCTACAATAAAATAAAAATGTAGAACAACCACAGAAGTACTTATTTCTCCGCCAAAAATGAGTCGCTACTTTCGGTGTTGTTTTCTTCTTTGTGAAGTTTGGAAACAGCTGTTGTTAGCAATGCTAGTAAGCCATGTTATCTACCTCGATAGCAAGTCTAGAATGGCCAATTGTCGGTGCCCATTATAAAAAAAAACAAAACAAAGTTGTGATCACGCTTCAGGCTTCCATCCATCCATTTCCATGCCTCATTAGGGTCACAGTCAACTGGAGCCTATACCAGCTGACTTGGGGCCAGAGGCAGGGGAATTTTTACTGTTCTGACTTCCCAAAATCAAGCTGGGCATAGCAAAAATCAAATTAGTGGCTGGCAATTGGAACAGGGCAGTATGGACAAACACAGTTTATTCGATAAGGAATGAAGAATTCAATGCTTTTTGGGGGGTTTTTGTACCATAGCAAGAAACTACAGTCCATCCTCAAGCCCCACAAAAAGATTTGAAACCGATCACATTCAGCATGTTGACAATTGTCAATTTGTTTATTTGCAGCAACAGAGTTTGTGTTTGCTGTGTTTGCATGGGACATTTGCACTTGTTTCCCCATGCCTTTCAAAAACCCCACACCACATTTTTCAGTTTGCTTCCCTCCAATCTGTTGCCAGCAACCAGCCAACTGATGCCAGGAATTCTAGCTTGGTCACCAACTGTCTCGTGGCAGATTTGTGTTCTCTTAATATTGAACTGTTAAAATGGAAACGCTGGTGACGGTTGCACCAAACCAATGTGTGACGTCCATTTGTGGTCTCCTTTGTTGTTGGAGAATGAGCTTAATCGACGGGCAGGAAGGAAATGAGCGATCAGCCGAAGGAAGCAGTCACAGGATGAAGGCTCTAAAAATGGCCTCAGGGGCTTCTGTTTGAGAGGAAAGAGCATCGACTCCTAAATGCACATGTGCTTGATCAAAGCTGAGCGAAATTGGCACTCACACACTCACACACAAAAAAGCAACTTCTCACATCAATGCAACATACTCACCAGTGGCTTCATTTTAAAAAAAAATAAAAATACTTGTTATGGCCAGATCCGATCATTGAGAGATAGTCCCATCTCATTAAAAATATTTCCCCACAAATATTCACCGTTAATTTTCACTGATAATTGATTCAGGAAATTGAAATGCCCCTTCCTGATTGTTTTCCAAACTAAATCCATCTGATTTAATGTGTGAATAAACAAGCTATGACAAGTAACTGCAGGGTGATTATTTCTCTTCGTTCTATGAAAAATGTCTCATATTTGGCCTATTGACAAAAATAGAAACAACTGAGCCAAAGTGAAACTAGTGTGATTTCTCAGCGTGACTTATTCTTCTGTCTGTCAGTCAGTTGGGCTCAGTGGAAGCGTTTGTCACGTATGCAAGGGGAAAAACAACGCGCTGTTACTGAAACTGAAACAGTCGTCAGGCAGACTGTGTTCAACTCATATTCAAGAATTTACTGCCATAATCAGGAATCGCTTAACATATGTGGCCATTTGGGGTTGGAACACACCCAGCGCTGACAATGTTTTGAGACAGCAGTCGCTCTTTAGTTAGGCTTTTGAACTGAGAGGGGTTGTTGGAGTGATGCGTGCCGTCGGACGTCTCGCCTTATGTGTGGTCGATACCCTAACAATAAAACACATTTTTGCGGGCTAAAACAAGAATTACACTGATTGATGTGCATGTGAGTTCAGAGCAGGACAAAGAAACTGAAAGCGAGTTTAGTTGCTCCAAGTCAATTTGCTGAGTTGAATTGACATCTTCAAGTTGGTGTTCAATAAAAGGTCTTTTAAATTCTTATTTCTTTGTTGTGAAGTGCGGGAGAGCTAAATGTCACAAAAGTAAAACTCAACACACTTAGGTAAATTACCCCAAATTTTATCTGAGCTTGATCCCTGTGAAATTTTGGCTACGTCCATTTTTTTTGGGGGGGGGGGGGGCGCGGTGTAGTCTGCCATTTGTGCACTGCAAGGGTTTGAATACGTTGAATTGTTTTTAAAGCTTGTTTTTATCTGGTCTTGCTATTGCAAATTTGTACCTATCATGGGTGGATCTGGATCTCCGCGATAAACGGGGGTTCACAGTCATTGTTTTTGGCAGCCGACAACCAGAAATTTGAATTTACTTTTACTGATAGTGTTTTATACTAAAGTTAATTAAAGTTTGAGTCATAATTTGGTGACCTGATTGTATTTTAGTTTTAGTCCAATTTTAGTAAATGAAAACAGAGCAATTGTAGTCAACAAAATTAATAATTTCTTGAATAATTTCATGTAGTCAGTCATCTTAATCAATAATGATTATTGTCAGTTTTTTCCTTCAGCATACATTAAAACGTCACTGTGGTTTTTCATTGGCCTTTTATTTGTAGACTAAATAGTCAATTAATTTAGTTATCGTATCAATGAATGACTTTTTTTGTTTCAGTTTTGTTTGGAAAAAAGAAAAATTGTGATGAAGTGAATGACAAAAATTTTTAGTCAACAAAATTAACACTGCTGTGAATTGCTTTTGCAAAACACTCTTTGGTGGCTTCTGTCTGCATTTTCTGCTGCTCTGCTGTCATGTTGGAACAGCCGTCTCATGTATCAACTTTGTGCTTGTCTTCTTATCTTTCATGCAGCCTCGAGTTATCCATTAATTCATCTGCACTCTCAGCTAAGTCACATATTCCTTTTTTATTTCCAGACTTGCCTCCGGGCACTACACCCAAGTGGCAAGAGTAGGCCGGCTGCTGCTCGGCCGGCATTGCGGCACAGCAGCCAGCCGGACCTCGCGCCGCAGCCCAAGTTAAAGCAAATGTCAGATTTGTGGCTCTGACAATGTACTCCGAGAGTCCAACCCTTTGTCCTGCCGTGCTACCTGCACTCTCAGCTTTTATTTTCAATTTCATGGTGCTGCAGCTTTAAAGGAGAATGGATTGTGACAAAGTCTATCTAAACTTTAGATTCATAGATCTACACTTATTTGCACAGGGAGAAAGTTGGGAATGAAGACACGCATCCTACACCGCCAAAACGAAGATATGCAACGTGTGCAAGAAAAGTTTCACCTTCTAAAGTGCAAGGCACTTAGCAGCTCGATGTCATCTGCTTATGTGTACACGAAGGTAATGGTGTGCTGCTGCTAGGCAGCACAAAGTGAGGCAAGTGACACCACAGTGACAAGGGGAGAGCTCCTGATCTCCTTTTTACTCAACTTTTGGTGCTTGGTGGAATACAAAGAAACCTACAGTAGTTCTTCATTTCGCAACAGAACTTGGTGGGTCAGTCACCCGTCTCATAATGCCAAAATGGATCAACGAATTGCACCGCTTGATGCGGAAGGCTTTTTTGGTCACCCACAAACATGGTATAAGGCAAATATAATATAAAAGGTCTACGCAGCCCTATTTAGATGCCAGGTTTTTGTGAAAAATGAGTTACACCCGCCACCATTTAAAGTGTCTCTGATTCACCTCAGATAAAGTTCAGCCGTTCGAGTTGGCTTTTTCTCACATTTTATTTTTTTAAGTTTGCTTTGCCGCAGAAGTCTGAAGGTTTTGTGCGAATGCTGACTGGTATTTTGAGCGACCGTTCAAAATTCCGTCCTCCTCCTCCTCCTCTCAAGAAAAAAAAACAGCCCATGATGTGACACATACAAAACAGCTAATACTTGCCATAAGTTGCAGTCGATCGGTTTCCCTTGACCGTTTTCCTTCTCATCTTTTTAACAATTTTGGTGTGATATTTAGTTCTTGGAAAAGCCATATTCGTTCCATGGCTTCACTGTGTGCTGTGGAACACATGCTATTCTATTCTTACGTCTCATTCTCCTGACCGATACTTTTGAACAAGCAGATTCCTTTGATGCTGTGGACGCTCTCTGCGCACCAAGGCTTGTCACTACAGTGGCACTCCTCTACAATGAAACCTACATGGGCGAAAATACCCTCTCGTGTGAAAAAATCTTCATGCATTAACACCATTCCCACTTTCCTGCCCCCCATACGACGAAATAAAACCCTGTTGCGTTATACGAAATCTTTTTCTCTGCTCTTGCCTCGCGATGAGATTCACTACAACGAAGTCTAATCCAACAGCAACCTCTACTGCTTCGTTCGGAAACGGCAACAGCAACCACCACACTGGTTTCCACATGCGCAGTAGTCCAGGAAGTTTTTGTTATTGTTCGTTTCACACGCAGCAAGAACGTTGCATTCCTAAAATGGCTACAAAATGGACCTTTGGATGTCAAGCAGCTAAGACAAGAAGAACTCTGACGCTGGAAGAGAGGCTAAAGTGGTTGAAATGAAAGACGGAGGAAGCACAATAAAAGACATTATCAAAGAAATTGATGTAAGTGAAAGTGAATACTGATCGTAAATTTCGCAATTTCTTTCCCTTTTTTTCTTTCTACACTGACTATATGAAGTGTCAAATAAGCGTATGCTCATACTTATGCACTATTGGAATAAAAATAAAGAGTACACATACGTTTGTGTGTGCGCGTACACCAGAGATGAAAGTCCTCCGGATTTTCCCAGAATTCTGGGTTTTTCAAATTTTTATGAAAATCTCTCCGGTGAATTGAGGAAAATTTGCCTAAAATTAATCCGGATATGAGTTGACAACATTGAACGAAGACGCGTTTGAGTTCGTTGTTTTGCTTTCACGAGTGTAGCCATATTGAGGCAATAACACTAGTAACAGTAAAGAGATTTTTGTTTGTGTAATAATGATAATGACGGCGTTTGACGAATGCTTTAGTCGAACAAATGGCAACTCGCAACAACAGTAGCAAGAGGCACTTTGCCTCTTGGGTTATACCATCTCAACTAGAACGGGGGGGAGATAGTCCCCAAACATTCGCCTCGCATTCTCATGGCCTTGCCATTTCTCGGAGATTTCGAAATTTCGTCGAGAACGGAACCCACAAAGGGTGCACTTGTGCACACAAAAGGAAGATGAGTCATTGAATGTCGAGTATTTGAATAGCGTTTTGTGTAAACTGATTCATGCGTGATCGGCCAGATGTGCGCGCGCGCGCGCGTGTGTGTGTGTGTGTGTGTTTGTTTATTTTTTTATTTATTTTTCCGGGATTTTCAGAAAAGTCCACTTTCATCTATGGTACACATACGTTTCTGTGTGTGTGTGTGTGTTTACATCTGAGATCAAATTTGCTACAGTGAAAAAACCCCTGTTGTGTAAAATTTCTTGCTGCAAACATGATTTCGGCGTAGAGGAGTTTCACTGTACAACATTGTCAGGAAAAGCCTGCTAAAACATCTCAACTTTATTTGATCCCCAATATAGAAACACACAAATGTTTATGGCATGTTTTTGTTGAAACGTACTTTAAAACAGTGCTGCCAAAGTCCGGTCCTGGAGCACCTGTTCTAGATCACTTGCTAGCTCCAACACACCCGCTTCAAATGATCAAGATTGTTATTAGGCTTGTCAGAGTTTGCTGATAAGCTGATCATTTCACTCAGGTGTATTGGGAGATGGAGACATGCAGGATAGGAGCAGAGTTGCCCACCCCTGCTTTAAAATGCTACACATACTTTATAAACATTTAATATATTGAGAGAGACAGAGAAATGGATACGATTATACAAACAGTGTGTGTACCATGCAACATCATTCCATCCGTGGGCTCATATAGCTCAAAAACTCATATACCGTATTTTCACAACTATAAGGCGCCATTAAAAGTCTTAAATTTTCTCCAAAGTGGACAGCACGCCTTATGATGTGGAGCGTCTTGTGTATGCGCTGAGTTCCAAAACTTGACTGGGAACCGACACGCTGTTTATATAGAGAAAA
>CAAKHF010018031.1:0-13024 GCA_901007745.1 Hippocampus kuda | reverse complement strand
GTGTGTGTGTGTGTGTGTGTGTGTGTGTGTGTGTGTGTGTGTGTGTTTATATCTGAGATCAAATTTGCTACAGTGAAAAACCCCCTTTGTGAAAAATTTCTTGCTACAAACATGATTTCGTTGTAGAGGAGTTTCACTGTACGCCGACCTGAAAAGTAGATGTTAGAAAAGTTCTGATGCCTCCACACCCATGCACGTTTGAGCCAACAGAGCCAAAATCCAATCCACTCATGGTTTGATGCATTTTACGTATATGTACTTTGTGTTGCATTTCAGCTCTCAGACGTCATCTCCGCTTTGACATCTCACATGGAACTGTAGCAAAATTATAGCAGCATTTCCACCGTTCCGACTCCGCTCAAAGTTTCCTTCTGCTAATTTTCAAGTCTGTATGATGGCAGACACAGAGGAGGATGCTGGCTGCCTTCCTCCACTCTCACGAAATGTTTTTACAAAGGCTGCGAGAAGCTTTGAAGTTTCCACTGCGCTTTCCTTGTATTGCAAATAACTTTTCCCTTATGTCTCTCCTTGAGTTCCCTGCAAACACTTCTCAGCCCACTTTTTCTTCATAGCTCCCTTTTGTGCAGCTGCTGTCTTCATTTCTTCCCCCACAGCTCCTAGATTGTCCACACCATTGTGTGATAACACCAATAGACAAGATAGGAGTGGCTCCGCACTGTTACTCTCATGTTGACTTGGTGGCACAAGTGTGAATCGTCGCGCTTGTTTTTTTCCGCTGATGATAACAGTTCACCGGTTCTTAGAACTAATATTCTATTGCATCAGGATTCAAGCAAGCAGGTCACTGTAGATTCAGAAGATTATCGATGTTGGCACACAGCCGCTGATTGATCGATGTTCTTCTCTGACAGACTTTGGAACTTTGGAAGTTTCATCAACATCTGGCTTTCTTTAAAACCAACACCAATGCATGAATTCATGAGTTCATCCATTCACTTTAAGCCAAACAGTGACTATTCCCAAGTCCCAAGTTACCAGGAATTGAACTACAATTTTAGCTATTCTCATTCAGGATCCCAAGTTCCCTTAGTCCCTGTCCCCCACAAACAGCAGTTCACTATACAGCACGGTTGGCAAAGGGCTGCTTTTGTCCAAACGAAGCTCCTCAACTCACTTTAAATTGTTTCCTTGGCACCAGAATGCCACCAGATGGCAGACCTGTATGGCTTTTCCCCCCAAAACACCATATGAGTTTTTCCTGCAAATAACAGATGCAGGTTTTGAAAAAGATCCACTAATAGGTGAATTTATAACTGCTGGCCCAGGAATAGGCTCAGGGTCGTGATGGATTGTGCTGACAATAATCACCTTGTCATCAATCCAATTGTATTGGTGTTTCGGCAGGTCAACCTTTCAAATTGGATCCCAAAACGGCGCACAAGAAGCTGCGTCTTTCCAACGACTGTCTCACCATGGAGAAGGACGAGAGCTCTCTGAAGAAGAGTCACACTCCCGAACGCTTTGGTGGAACGGGCTCATACGGGGCCGCCGGTAATGTGTTCATTGACAGCGGGTGTCACTACTGGGAGGTTCTGCTGGGAGCATCCACATGGTGAGAAACACACACGCACACGCACACACCTTCACAAACATGATTATGAGTGCATTATATAAGCCTGCAAGGAGTTTTAGTGAAGTGAAAAATGGTATCTTTCTTCTGGGAGTTTTAATCCAGGCTGTTACACAGGAGCACAACAGCACCGTGTGTACTCTTACCCTAATTATATCCTTAGCACTAATTGGCTGTGAAGTAGACCGCTTCCTGCAGGAAGGACCCAAAGGGCTGCCTTGTGTGTCCTCAGCATGAGGCATCTTGACTATGCAAGTAATTAAGGAGGACACTGATTCGAGATGGCGAATACATTCCAAAAATGTGCCTCTATCCCTGCAGGTATGCCATTGGCGTGTCTTATAAATCAGCCCCGAAAAATGAATGGAGTGGCAAAAACTCGTCGTCGTGGGTGTTCTCGCGCTGCAACAATAACTTTATGGTGCGCCACGACGGCAAGGATATGCTGGTGGAGGCCAGCCTGCAGCTGAGGCGTCTGGGTGTCCTGCTGGACTACGACAACAATTCGCTCTCCTTCTACGACGCCATGAACTCCCAGCACATTCATACCTTTGAAATCTCCTTCCTCCTGCCCGTCGTACCCACCTTCATGATTTGGAACAAGTCGGTCATGATCCTCTCAGGGCTTCCCGTGCCAGATTTTGTGGAGGGAATGTCTCTGGATCAGCAGGAGCAACAGCAGCAGCAGCAGCAGATGGGCCTGTGCCGACAGGAGTCCCCCTATTTGACCGGGATGAAGTCCTGCCACTGAAGGCACGCAACACTAAGGACAGTCCTATTCTTCCCAGTGGTGCACTAATCCATGTGGTCAGCGTGACTGCTGCATCTAGAGTGGACCTAATTACTTTCTACCGGATGTAGAAAAGTATCAAAATGTACACACCGCTCGAGAAAATTATTCAGGCCTTAGGACCTTTGAAATCATACAACACCTTAATTATGCATCCGAGTTTGGAAAGTTGGAAACCTCAAGGGAGCTGACATTAATATCCCAAACTCGCTCAGTACGTTTACATGGCATTCGAGAATGTTGTATTGTGTTCTTATATTGAAGTGTATCCCAATCACTGCAGAGCACAGTTGAAACTGAATTCTAACTAGATGTTCCATACTTGGAGGCTTTTTAATTCATTGCGGCCATGCAAAGCTGTCGTTGTCATGAAATGGTAAAAGAAAATTTTAAAAAAGTCCACCCACACATACAGCATAAAAATATTCTTGATTTTTGATCATCTGACGGTAACATGACTGACATGCACGCAACAGTACATATTGTCTGTGCTCCAAGTCATGACTCTCAATCAGTACTTGAATCCAAGTTCGCTTTGACTTTCCATTGCAAGCCACTAACTGGTCCTGTGTGAGTCGCAATTTAAAATAAATAAATAAATAAACATCAAAAAGCTTTGCACGTTTGCACATGTTAACGTACTGACTGACAAAGAGGGTTTGCTCTGTTGGTCAGCGTCATCTTTTCTTGACCTCTCGTGCTCTTCCTACTTGATTACTTTCTTCCAGACTTCAATCTTGGCAGAAGTCCAAGAGAGTGAAGGCAAGAGTTTCCGCATGGAACACTTGACTCTGGGGTCACTAAAATACATTTTGTCTTATAATCTACCCAAAACAACAAATATCACGGATCATGCAATGCTCCCTCACAATCTACTGTAAATTCCTTGACTGGATGCGAGGAACTGACCCAATAGGCTTGTTTGCATAAGAGGGTCAATTTTGCATTATCTGTCCTGTATAATAAGAGTTTTATTGAAAAAGACAAATGTTATTTATGACAGAAGTTTACTTTGATTATCACCATAAATCCACAAAACACTATTTAATAACACTTCCCCGCTATTGGTGTTTACTGTAAGTAGCTGCCGTGAAATCAATGGATCTTTATGGGAAAGTGATAACTTGACTGTTCTCCATATTGCTACTTCCCAAAGGTATTATGTTGTGGTTTTTAATCACACAAAATATTGACAAAGTTAGTGTTTAAAGAAAACAACGAAAAAAACTTTATAATGACGATTGAGGAAGGAGGTAGATTTTACACTTGAACTGTCTCAACGTCATAGCATGATTGTGTTTTCCTGTCAAGTTTCAGCTGTCCACACACACACACACGCACACACAAATGTTCTTTTTTTTCTTCTTCTTTTTTCTTTTAGGGTTGTCCTGTTCGTGATAATGCATGATAACACTGGTGGACCAGTGTTGGTTCAGTGAGTGATTTCATTAGCTCTGTCAAGTAGTACACATCTGTCAAATGCAAACTCAGCCGCACATTTGCTCGCAATGATTTTAAAAATCATCTCTTGCCACCCATTCAGATCTAAGTACTACATTGCATTTTGGAAGGTGAAAAATTCGCTTTTGAAGGTATAGATATCAGAATCACAACTCAAAAATCATCAAGTAGCTGCTGTTACTCGTGTCAAATAAACATCCAGTATTGCTTCTCTCCTCCCTTACCAATGGAAAAGTAGTCCAATACTTAAATTGTAGCACATGCATTGCTGTGGACAGGTTGTTACTCACTACCGGTATGTCCCGGTTCTGCTAGAATGACAATCAATAGAGCACAGACCTCCACCAAGGCAAAACAACCTTAAATATGCCAATCTGGCTCAATTTGTTGAAAAATCCTGATGTGCTGACAACTTTACCACACCAGCCTGATGTGTTGGGGGGGATATTGACAGTGCAGAGAGTGTCAGCTATTCTGAAACACACACACACACAACACACTCTCTCTCTCTCTGTGTGTGTACATATACAGTGTGTGTGTATATATATGTATATATATATATATATTTGTATATATGTATATATATACTGTATATATATATATATATATATATATATATATATATATATATATATATATATATATATATATATATGAGAACCCCCCCCCAAATGAATTTGAAAATTGCCAATGCTATAATTTAAGGTGGGTGTGGCATAACCTTAACCTTGGGTAGCGTGCTAAAAAAACTAACTGTAAGGTAGAAGAATGAAGTAATGCAATGGCTCGATAGCACGAAGATGAGTATGAAATAAACTGAAGTTGTATATTATCAATTATGCAGATTGGTGTGCAATACATCATGTAATTCGGATTTGTGATTTCTAAATGATCTACTGAATGCAGTGAGCCCGATGGTTAGCTACAATGCAACATTTTAATCCCAAAGAAAAGTACAGCTCTGCATCAAAATGTAATGTTTTCACTTGGCCTATCCACCTAAGTATTGAAAAATAGGAAAAACGTTTGGGAACTACCAAACAAACCAACAATGGAAATCAATCGAACTGGCTCATGTATGGCCAAGGTAACAGCTTGCGTGCAGCCCCTCCACAACATACTACATACACATGTTGGGCATAAAGGACATATCATGCCGTCAAAACAATACTGTGCTATAAATTACAATTTACAGATTAGTGACTGTGAATTTTTGCAAAAATGTGGTTCATTAAAAAATAAATGAATTTACATTGCATTCCTGTTTGCACAAAGGCCTGTTAAATTTGTGCGAAAAAATGACTTTGAAAACAACACAAAGCACAAGTAAAGAATACGTACGCATTGTGCTTGCAAGAATGTTTCCAAATCGTCTTTGCAAGTGTGATCGTCAAGTCAATGCATGACCTTGCCATAGGTTCAAGAATTCCTCAACCATTTGAGTTGCTTGGCAAATGGTGAATTTTAGTTTTGGAGTGTGTTGCCCCCAAAAGAAAAAAAAAATGCCACAAAATGCCAATCGTCTTGCATATGAAATAGTTTGCATTGCTATTTTCTTACTGTTACAAGTCAACACAGTGAAATATTTTCAGTGAATGATTTTCAATCCCAACCCCTTGCAGTGCAGTGTAAAACCCTACAGAGCAGGAGTGTCCAAACTCGGTCCTCAAGGGCCGCTGTCCTCCCTGTTTTCCAGCTCTCCCAGGAGCAATAAACCTGATTCAAATAATCAGTATCGTTCTAATGCTGCTTGAGGGCTCTCCGATGAGCTGATCATCTCAGGTGTGTTGCAGCCGGGAGAGATGGAAAACAGGCAGGACGGTGGCCCTGCAGGCCCGGAGCAGGACATGCCTGCCATAGAGACATTGCAATAGCTTCTCCTTCTTTTGCTTTTGGGTAACTTGGGAAGTCATTTTTTGTACAACTAGGAAGAAGCACTTTCTTCTCCTGTTGGCATTTTATGAAACAGCGCACAACAAGCAGGGCTGGGATTTGGGAAATAAAATCGAGAGGAAAATAAAATAATGGATGGAGGGGGAGGGGATATTAGATACAATTGTATATTCTACACTATATATAAACCAATGTTATTTATGTGAATTTTAAGTCCAATTAAATGTCTGATCCCAAGAAAAGCATTGTGGTTTTGTGTGTGTGTGAGTGTGCATGCGTGCGCGCTGCTTCAGCAATTCAGCCGTCCTTCCTTGATGATGTCATCGTCAAATAATGTGACAGCCATCCACCTATGTAAAGGAGACCAGTTTGTCTTTGGTGATGTCATGATCGCCAAACATAACAGCCATATGACACTGCAGGCAGCATGACAACAAAAAATGCTGCTCCGTCCGGCTCGTCAAAACGCTGTGAAGCTCAGCCAAATTTGGCGAACTGAGTTCGGCTAAATGGAGGACAACATTGATAAACATGCAGACAAGGTGCATGTCAGGTCACTACTTAAACATTCCCACATCCCGCTCAGTGGAGAGTGTCAACCGCAATGGCTCAAGAAGGAGAAAAACATGGCCGCCTACCTCAAATGTCTGGAGGTGGACTACAGAAAACTTTTGATGGAACACTGTGAAATCCACAAACTTATGGAGGCCAACGAGAAGATTTTCTTAAAAACCAAGGCTGAGCTGTGCAAAACCAATCTGAAGCTGGAGAAGGTAAGACTTGCCAAAGATCACCTCACGTTAGAGATGGCAGAAAAGGAGTCGTGCTGGAATCGAGACAAATACAGACTGCTCAAAGAGAGGGAAGCTCTGCTGAATGAAATGAGCCAAATGGTGGAGGATATCAAGCACTTGACCCTCAAGTATATGGTAAGAGCTCACCAATTTACACTACTCACAAGAAGTTAGGGATATTTGGCTTTCAGGTGAAATTTATGGAAAATGTGAAAAGGTCATGCTACATTGATATTATATCCTGAAAGTAGGACATTAAAGTAGAAGGATGCACTGGTGGTTTCCTCATCTCAAACAATTCACTAAAACAAAACTTAGTAACAATGGTACACCACAACAAAAAATGTCAGCGTCTCAATAACTCGCCGTGTGCCATTGAGCATCAATTATAGCCTGACAACGACCTCTGTTCCTGTTCATGCTGTTCCTAAGTCGACGAATTGTCTGCTGAGGCATGACTTCCCACTCTTCTTGAAGGGCAGCCCTTAGGTCATTGAGATTGTGGGCTGCAGAGTTTCGAGCCTCAACACGGCGGCTCACATGATCCCACAGCTTGTCAATCGGGATTCAAGTCTGGAGAAAGTGCAGGCCGTCTCATTTGAGGTACATTAGTCTCTAACAGCCATTCCATAGTGATGTGACCTCGATGAGCTGGATAATTGTTGTCCATGAAGATGAAATTGGGCCCGTATTGTTCACGGTATTAATAATGTTATTCAGGTCGGATGGGCTTGTCACAAAGTGAAGGGCAGTTCTCAACTCCCTTAAACCTGCCTGGACTTGAGTGGCATTCGTCAGCCGGTTTCTCAGAGCATTGTTCACAATGTAGCGGCCATCAGCATGGGACGTGGCCAAAGGTCCACTCCTACATCTTTCTGTGACTCTTCCGGTCTCTTGGTATCTCTGTTGCAACCCAGCTGATGACACTCTGAGCTCAGCGGCCACTTCCGTCTGAGAATCTCATGTTTGAGCCATCACAATGGCGACGTATTATTGATCCATTGTTCGGTGTCGTCTTGGTCTCATGATGTCAAAATGTGAACAGCATGATGAGGATGACTGTTTAAACACCAGCCCCAATCGAACCGGGACATCTATTGGTCGATTCAAGGACCAAACACCTGTTTTGAATTTTGCCATTGAGCTTCTCGTTTGAGAACTTGTGCGAAAAGTACTGAAACATTTAACAGTTGGACTTGTACATCAAAAAGCTTCGAGAAGGTTTGAATGCGTTTTAGACTCGTCCTGACATTTCACCTGAAAGCCAAATAGCCCTAACCTTTTGTGAGTAGTGTATATTTAAAAGTAACATAAAACCCTGAATGATGTGCTGTCTGTTTTCAGGAGCTTGTGGTCAGAACGTTAGAAGGTGAGCATACGCTCAAGGTGAAGGAAGAGGGCAAAGACAAGGAAAAAAAGGACAAGAAGTGCTCTTTATTTGGAAGGATGATGAACCGTTTTATCTCTAAAACAACTCTTTAACCACACCAGGACAAAAGCTTGCGTGACGCTACCCCCTGTGCCTTAGAGGGTCAAGTGAGTGACTCAAATGCAACACAAGTGGGCTCCTGATGGCACACCACTGGACCTGTGGTGTGCAAACATACAGCAACTAAAGTTGGACAAAAGTAACTAGAACTGGCTGCTACAAGCAAGAGGATGTGAAAATGAAGGAAAATATGGAGCATCTCCATCAGCTTCCATTCATCTGCAAAGACTTTGGACAATTTTTTGAGGATCATTTGTAAAGACACAGGTCACTGGTGATAGTTCTGGTTCATCCCAGATCGGTATGATGGGTTGAGGTTCAGTCAAGCCCCACTTTTACGGACCTTGCTTTGCACATTGGCGCACAGTCGTTCTGGATGACGAAAGACCATTCCTCAAGCCCGAGCGCAGGGATACTCTGATATATGTTTGAATACGAGTACTTCTGATTACTCACTGAGTGATAATTATATTATGTCTTGCAATTGTGTTTTTTTTTTTATATTAATCACATATTGTTAAGAAATGTTTTTTTTTAACGTGACCCAGGTTTCAACTCTGTGAGACTTTTTCGAGTCACAACTTGTCATTACTGATCTTTTGACATCAAACTGCGCTATTTTCTAAGTCTTGCCACACATTTCACTTCAATGGCGCCTGTAACACAAAGCATTTCAAAAAATGGCAAGAACATTACATGTTCAATGGCAAGACAGTCTCAATACTGGTATCGATTCTGATGCATCCCTGTCTGAGGATGCTGTCTTGGTTTGGTCAAATGAAGAATTAAGACACAAGGAATTTGTAACAATGAGTTGGTATTGTGTGACAGACTCTATTTATGTCTATTGTGATTGGTGTCTAGTCCAGTGTGTCAACTGGAGTTGCTCCAGCTCCTCACAGCAATGACGAGGTTAAGCATTATGGAAAATGGATGGATGGATAGTTTGGGCTCCATTTTTGTCAAAAGGCTCACATGTGGCAAGTGCAATAACTGCCACATCTACATTTTCTTGCCGGGCCAACTCTACCATGTTTGGGAATTTTGCAGACCGCTTTACGCCATTCTGGGCATTCCGGCGGCCCAAGGGCGTTTTCTATTACACTCCCCCATTACAGCTGACAATTTGGTGATAGAAAGTAGGCTGGTCCTTACACCAAATAAAAGCAGGTCTGAATTGTAGAGCAGATGGTATAACAAGATTTTTGCTGGATTTGATCGAAGCGCATGGTAGACAGATTCTGTGCTTGCTGACTGCCTGCCTTGTCTGCCTTGAATTTAAAAGTAAATGAGAGGAGCTGCTTTGAATGGCTTGGAATCAAGTTGGCTGTGTTCATTCCCACAAGAGTACAAATACCTATTTCGAACTGCACCTACTTACAAAATTACCAAAGAAAGAAAACTGGACACTGGACTTAAGATGGGCAGGAATTTCGGACCTTTGGTGTAAACTTAGTGCCATGGCAAAATGGAGACAACAATAGGGATTCAAGAAAAATGGAAACCTCTAAGACTGATCATTTGAAATTGAAAATGAAATTACAGCAGTGCACACAGTAGAACTAATGTTTTAGATAGATCATTAGATAGAATCTGCGTGTGTGAGTCTGAGGAGTTTGCATACGTTTGAATTTTTAACATGCTGAGTTGCTGCTGGCTAGCTTGCACCCTGCTCAGTAGCTTGCACGCTTCCCTTCTGCTGTCTCCCGCAGGGTATTTTGATGCGACCGTAGCATGGCGCGTGTCAAAGTGCCGCTTCACATTTGACCGTTTCATCGATGGTATTTTGTCTTTGCAAATTAGACACACCGCAGAACCTGTTGTCTCCACAAAGGTGAATCCTTCAGTCCATTCGTCCTGAAGTCTACCATACTCGTCATCTTATTCGTCGAAGGATTAGCTTTGAGCTAATGACTGAGCGGGCTGATTCAAAAGAGGGTGTTTACCTGTTTCCCAAGCAATGGCCAACGTTGGCCAGTAGCATCCGATGAAAATTGCTCCTGCAGCCAACTGCAGCCCTGAACAGGAGCAGTTAAAAATCAATGGATGGATTAAAGAGGCCAGAATGTTTTGTTTTAAGTGCGAGCCAGATGCAATCATCAAAAGAGCCACACCTGGCTCGCGAGCCATAGGTTCCCGACCCCTGTTTTAAATGGTAGAAGTCATTTTTATAATAGAGGGTTAAATTGGTCAAAGACTCACCACAGAGCTAAAACATTATGGAAGCCTTTGTAAAATAGATTCCATGAGGTTTATTCCACTCCTTCCTGTGGTTTCCCTACCTACTTCTTTTTCAAGAAGACTTGCTGAGTAGGAGGAGAGCATGTGGTTCTCCTCAGGCTGCTTCATATCAATACACCCCCTCGTCTACCTTTCATGTCCTATAAATAGCCAATGCTCCCAATTGTAATCACCAAAAAAGCCGCTTGTGATTCTTTGTGCCTGTTTGCTGTGTTTCTGGCTGCACCGACTGCACAAATTAACAGTCCTAACATTGGTGGACAGTTGTTTATCCTCTAGGAGATGAATCAAAGATGTGAGTGAAAAATGGACACAAGGTCAACTGGACTTTGTTCAGTTGGCACGTACTTGGCAAAGGTTGTTTTCCAGATTTTTCTATGTGCAGTATATATGAACACTTAACCAAAGCAGTGATAATATGTCGTCTATATGTCCCCATGTGTGATGCATTCATAAGTCATGTGTCTTAACTCATGGATTGGCAAAATCCCTTTCAGCAGGGTACAGATGGAATGCATTCTACCATTTTTATTCTGCCATACGAGAATGTTTTCATTGTGACTCAAAACAGCAAAAAAAAAAAAAAAAAAAAAAAACCAGTAAATTCCTTTATGCGCAATTTTATTGGAATACACAAAGGCTGATCAAAGCCATCCTTCTTACCTTAGAGCTTTTGTGCTTGGCAGGGATAACACCCTGCGTTTAGTTTACACCCGCTGACAAAATTTTTGATACACTAAGTTTAAAGACAGGAACACCACACATGATAAATTCTGTTTGGCTTTCATTTGGAGCAAAGTTTTGGAATGCAACAGAAAATAGACTAGTCCATTGCATGAGAAGGGAAGAGGGAGTTGTCAAACTGAATCCTGAAAAATTCATGTTTTGTAACTGCGTGAATTAGGAGTAAAACAATAATAGTTGCTTTTTTTTAATTGGAAAAAAATTAATTCGGTTTTATACTATGCAGAGATTCGAGACTCACTGTGCTTGCTGCAACGCGATCCTCCAACATGCTGTAGTCAACCCTCTTCCATTTTTCACAGTGTCCTTTTCATTGTATTCTTTTTGTTTTTCATTTTCTATGAATGGAATGTAATTTGCCAAAAATCTCCACTTTCATTTTTTTATGTCCCAAAGACATTCTCCCACGAGCTTTGTAGCTTACCAATAGGTTTTCCTTGAACAGAAGGGTACCAATATTCTAGCTCTACAAGTGTGACTCTTATTCATCATTATTTCCAAAATATTCATTAAAAAATGATTTGAGTGAGTTTGAAACGCTGAACCAAACTCGACACTCTTTTTGCAGTGCATTATTGGTCCTCAAAGCCAATTGTAGTTCAGACATGCTGTTCCACAAATTGAGTGGGGTTCAATTATTGTATGAAGAAGGCTCATTTGAACTTGATTAAACTCGCAACATTCTATTGATTTCTTAGCAAGTTTCAAGCTCAATCATTGATACATTTGTTTACAGATGCTGTATTACTGTTTACAGATACAATATTACTGTATTTTTTTATTTAAAAACACAGTACATCGCATTTAGTCATTCTCTGACATACGAAATCTGAGAGGTAGTCCAAACCGTAATTTCCCCTCTTAATGTCCTTTAACTCACGCTGTGGAAAAATACCACTGATTGTCAACCGTCATAAGTCCAGGTCAACGTTTAAACATTTGCCAAGTGAAGGTCAACAGAGTCAAAGTCCAGAACGTGATCAGACATCACCACCTCTTGTATTCCTGCACAAACTATAACGTCAGTATCCTGACCCGCACAATACATCAGCGTATTTTCCATACATTTTCCAAAAACAGGCTTTCTGTGCGACATCCTGGATGCCAGCGGATGTTGAGACTATTCTGAGGTTGGTGAGTCCCTGAGGAGCAAAAGTCCAAAATGTTACATGGCCTTATGTTTCAGTCAAAGTCAAGAAGCTTCCTCTCGTTAAATGCTGACATCCGTATTAACTTTAGCCTGCAGTCACCTGCGCCTCTTTGGCCTTTTATTCCTCAGATGTCTTGCGTCGGAAAATCTGCACGGCCGGTACACACACTGCAACATTTCGGTGCTTTCATTTCCTCTTTAGATGGCATATCAAGTTAATGATGCATAATGATGCATTTGTTCAGTATACTGCAAAGTCATTGATGCCGTTACAGGTGAATCTAGAAAACGCTTTATTTACAGTTGGACGTTGATGAAGGCAACAACTTACAGTGCTGCAAAGAAGGTTTTTCGTGATGCAAGACTCAAATTTAGATCAGTCGGCTTAGTCTGGTGTCTGCACATATTATAAATGATGATCAAAGCAGACGTCGGCCTACGCGCAAGCCAAATTTTGTGTTCCCTCCGGCCAAATGGTGCTTTAACCTCCTAAGACCCGAGCTCTTGCAAGGCATGTATTTTTATATTATTTTTATTTTCTCTTTGATATTTAGGCTAATTGGGACCTGATGAGTGTAAAAACAAAGAATTCTCTTTTTACATGATGTAACGTCCTAAGTGGACGCCAGGCCCTTGTAATCCAAAATTTAGCATTATAGTCTTGACAACCAAAAACGTCATGTCCACACATGTGGACGCCAGGTCCCAGGAGGTTAAGACCAGCGCAGTCTGGAGAGTCTTATGCATTTAAGTACAAGCGCAAAAGAGAAAGGTCATTCTTCAGTTCAATAAGCTGAATGTAATTGATGTAAAATGTTCATATATATATTGGTGGTCCAGTGGTTAGCGCGTCGACCTCACAGCGCAGAGG